>NW_019290733.1:41178-104703 GCF_000500325.1 Leptinotarsa decemlineata
CTAGATGCGTTGTTGGACACCATACATTTGGTCGGTCGGTAGCCAAGCGGTTCGGGCGCTTTGACTCGAATTGACTGCCGTGTTGGTCGGTGGTTCAAGTCCTAGTCTGAACGATCGATCTCCACTTGCTATTGTCCAACCCGTGTTAGGAATCACATGTTAAAAGGTAAGACCTCGTTAATCCTTACCTCGCACAAGTTTCGACTTCTGAGGGTTGTCGTTCGTAGGGGTGTGACAGCTGGTTAACGGAAAAACATATTTTTGAACTGACAGATACATGCGGCTTCTTTGAATTTTCTCCTAAACTAGTGTTCCTCTTTGTGGAACTTGATAGAACATGTAGAACTTAATATTGTGATTTCTTTGGTTATGGTAATAAATACGTTGATCATTATTAATATTATTGAGTAGGTACACTAATTGGTTGATAATAATTGAGACCTTTTCGGTAGGGGAACATCAACAATGGTTAAGCTACATTTTTTCATTTTGACAATAGATAGTTATGGTTGCAATGAAACAGAAAAACTGACAGGATTGAATCGATGGCACTAATCGACACTTTTTCGACGCTTATTTCGTCAACACACTGTTTATAGTATGAATATCCCACATTCAACATATACTATCAAAAATTAAGTGTGATGAATATGGAGGGGAAGAGTTCATTCAAAGGAGTCTCACAATAAAATGTCTTGAAAAATATTGGTCTGATTCAGCAGTGCGATGGAAGTTATCCGATGATTCGAAGCAAAATTCATTTTTTCCAGGTTATACCTAGATTTTAGTCAATGAATGGTGGAAAGCGACCATCAAAGAATATTAACTTTCTATTCAGTCCGTCAAATATTTGTGTTTTTTCTAACGAGATAATACGAATGCCTTTTTTTAGAACACGTTCGGGGCTGTTTGTCTGGTGACACTTTTTCTATTGTTCAGAGGATACTTATATCTACATGCTTCCGTGGTTTCAATATAGACTGATCTGCAGCTACAAGGAAACTGGTGAACTTTTGGTGTTTCTAGAGGCTTCTTAGCTTAGCTTCTAGAGGCTTCCTAGCTAACCTTATACTCTCTTTGATGTTCAACNTAAATCGATTTGATCATTTAACAGGTTGCACCCGCAATGTTTATGCTTGCGAATTTCCAAGGATTCTAAATAATTGAGTTTGCAACCGTTCCTTGCATAGTGCAGAATTTCCGTATCGTTTAGATTCGGAAACTTGTAGATGCATGCCCAGGAATGGTTTGAAAACGCCGAATAATTTTTTCCTAGTCTGAAGGATCTTTCATGTTCAGCATACCGTTTTTGGAAATTTCGGCCACATTGTCCCACATGAACACTATTACACTCCGGACACTTAAGCTTATAAACTCCACATTTTTCCAACTTGTCGACCTTATCTTTGGCATTGAAAAGGAAATGAGACAACCTGGCATGTGGTATGAATGCTACTCCACTTTGTATTCTATGAAGAAACCTGCGATTATTTCTGTTATTTTTCCAAAATATGTTAGCGTTACCCATTTCTTGATTTCTGGTTGTTTGATCTGAGGGTATATTGATTTGTGAGTGAATTTCATGCTTTGTTTTCTGACTAACTTCTGGATAGTATCTGCGTTGAAAACATTATTATGACCTATCTGTAATTATATCAATTTCTCTAGATAAATTGTCTGCAGACAAAGGCAGTGAGAATGCTCTGTGCAACATTGAATTGTGGCTGCTAATTTATGACTGTCTGGATAGAAAGAATCGCTTGGAATGGTGATGTCTGTATAACTAGGTTTTCTGAGAGCATTGAAATCGAATTCATTCTGATTGTGTGTAATGGCCAGGTCTAATGAATTTATCTGTTCCTCTATCTCTGTTTAGAGAAATAGTGATCATCTTCAAAGAGGAAGATTTTAAGCTTCCTTTGGTCTATGAAGGTCTTTGAAGATAATCACTTGGTGATCGAAACACGTGTCGAGGTGTTGAAAATAACGATTTGGTGTTGGGAAAAAAATCCAGTAATATTCATTACTACACCAAAGGTTCCAAACAGTGCATCATAAGTAATTGAAGATGAATTTCCACAAAACAAATAAGTCATGTCATCAATATCACAAAAAAACTGAATTTGGTAGTAGTTTGAAAAACTGAATCTTTCGGAATACACAAAAACGAAATATCTTCAGTAGAAACTCAATATTATTGCATTTATTTTTTTTGATTTCGTAATTCCATTTTCGACCACATTTTGGTTGGTCAACAAGTGAATTTTCTTTTCAAGACCGACAACATATGAATGATTCCAAAATCATCAGATACAATAAACTCCAAAACTCAACTTTGAGAGTAGCGTATGTGCTATGGGTAATGACTAGTAGTCAATTCGGCGAAAAAAATTTTTGAAAAATGTTCGTTAGGATTTGAACACGAATATTCAATCCAAGTCGATCGCTGATTTACAATCAATTTTTTAAAATGATCTGGTCAATTTGTATCTTTTTTGCAAGGCAGAAGCACCGCTCCTGGATACTCTTTACGGCACCTCCGGGGGTCACAATGTGTACGTTGGGTATCACTGTAACTATAATTTCATAATTGCCAGTATTTTAGAATTATTTCAATCAAATTGCCACCATCTACATCATAATGAAATTATTAAAATTTGTCATGTTTTCATATATAGATCGGAGCAATTCATGTAGAATCTATATACAACGAGTTTGTGAAGGCCTATTGATAGATAATGGAATGATAGACGAAGGGAATGTAAAATCATCGAGAACAAAATCCGTGAAACGATATAAAGGGAACTTTTCAAAATACTTGTTGGTGAAAATTACTCTTTTATTCCACTCTACGAACATCCTGAAACCAATTGAGCCTTCCAATAAAGTAAAACTCAATTTCGCAGAGAAAAATATCTCAACAACGTCAATTCGTTGTCTCTCTGCCATAATCCTGTAGATGCAGGCTGCAGAAATTCAAACTCGAACTAAATCGTACATAAACTTCTGTTTGAAAAATGTTTCTATATCTTGAACCATTTTCGAGATACAGAGCACAGAGTGCAGTGTTCAACTATTTTGAGTATCATTCGAGGTTAACCGGTAGTCCCGATTAAAAACACATTAACTATTACATTATATTCAGTTTTTTTTCTATGAATTGAGTATCTACTCATTTAATTAAACTTACCTACTCATGTAATTAAAAAGTTATTGAAGGAAAACTTTAATTACGTGTTATTTCTAATCTAATTCATACTCATTCTTTCCTAACTAAAAAAAAATAATTACATTTTTGATTGATGTTTTCCTAAAAAAAATACTATTTTATACATTTTTGAACATTGAAATTAAAATAATTGAATAATAATATTTGCAAGTTCTAATTTCAATTTTCTTTTTTTCTTCATCATCGTGTTCTGCTCGCTGTAAAGTTTCGAATTCCTCTTCATTCTGGTCTTAAATGATGTTCGTCTCGAGTTCTTCTAGGATTTCGAGGTCAAAGGTACCGTCTTCATAGACATCAGTCTGATATGGTGAAGAATTGAGACAAATCTTGCTCATTACACTGGCCGCAAGCCAAAGAGCACTGCAACCCTCCTCTCCTGCACCCATATCGCGAGTCACAACCATTCTTGCACATGCAGAATATTGTGTTGAGCAATTCCTCCAGAGTTGGTGGATTCATTGTCATAATAGGTCCCAGGAATTCATCACCCACTATCCAACCCAACTCTGGGGTTCTAAATCATGCCCTAACCAAGTCTGAACTTGATAATAAACACCGTTGAAATGTTGGTTTGATAACTGTACAGGTTTATTCAGTTTTGTAAACTTGAAGAACTGTGCTTAGCAAAAACGATCAGTACTCAGATTTTGGATCATTACAGATTGCCAACAAGTTTTGCACTCTTTTCTCAAATAATGTTTGAACCGGGCAGTTTTCTTTTTCGAATGCTGCAGTTGAAATGACAAGTAAAGGAAATGACGATGAAATTACCTAAAAGTTCTCGGATTTTGAAGAAGATATACTGAATTATTTTTTACTTGAAATGTAATTATAGTCCACTCAGAAATGTATGAGAGTGAAAGAATTTCGAGAATGCAAACATGCTGGATCATCAAAGAAAGCAAGCAAGTGGCAAGTCTCAAGCAAGTGGCACTGTTTTTGAAAAACAAAATCAATTTGTCAGTAACTTGAAGTTACAAAATATGGCATATGAAAATGAATATGTAGGTATTATCTAGTGACGTTATAAAATATATCTAATTTCTTTATCCAAACTATTTAAATTGAAATATTATGATTTGTAGTTATAATTCGTCTTTTGATGTAAATCGATTTGATATTATTATTATTGACACTGATAACATCGAATTGATTGTAGGTTTGATAATGAAGGTGCACAAAGTTTTGGAGAAAGTCTAGAATTGTGACACACTTTATAATATAGCTATATGAAGCAAAAATAGTATAACTAACCTAACCTAACCAGACCGAACCTTACCTAACCTTTCTACACAACTAACTAACAAATAACTAACTAACTAACAACTATAACTAACCTAACCTAACTTTACCCAACCGACTAACTAACAACTATAACTAACCTTGCCTAACCTAACCTAACCTAATCTAACCTAACATAACCAGACCGAACCTTACCTAACCTTACCTTTCCAGAAGTGAAGTTCAGCACTTGTAATATCTTTCCTGATCTAGTTCTTCTTATATGAGACAAAAACTGTTCACGAATCACAGACAAAACTTTATCAAGTGTGAGTATTTCATATATTATATAAAAAGAGTGTATCTACTGTCTTTCTTAAAGAACTCTTGACTTCTTCATCGATAACCAAACACTGTTAGCATCAACTCTCTTCATATGTAATATCAAATTATTATTTTTTTTACGTTTCTCATTTCGTGGTACCATTACTGTTAATTTTCTTATTTGTGTATGTTCGCGTGCATTATGGAGTGGTGCTTTTTGGTTGAGTTGGAGTAGCTTTGAGCTAGACTTTTCCAAGGCGTACCAGGATCTTCTGTAACGTTGCGTAGGGCAACACCGTTGTCTCGTCAATACCGTAAGAGTGCTGTAGATGGTAGTATAGCACTCTAAGGGTCGCGTTATGTCGCTGGATATAGGCCGAGACCGCATATGCTGAACATGCTGATAGCAAGTGCATTAGGGTCTCGGGCGCCTCACGGCAGGCCCTGCACCTTGTGTCAGGAACCTCAATTCCCATCACGCGACTGCGGTAGACTAAGGTGTTGAAGACACCATCCTGGCAAGCCATGATGACCCCCTCAGTTTCCGACTTCAGACCACTCGACCTGAGAAAAGCGAACGTCAGGCGCTGTGATAAGTCAAGGTCTCCAATGTTTTTGAAGAAGACCCCATGTATTGGCTTATCCTTGTGTTTCCGCAAAAGTAAGGTGATCTCTGCGGTTTTCATTTGAGCTTTTTGCTGAACGGGTTCCAACTCGATGACAGAGTTGTGGTCACCTCGTTCAGTGTCGAAAACTATACCAATTTCATTAGCTGTTCGGGCAGCTGCCCTAAAGAGAAATGCTCTAATTCCTGCTCTCTCATGGTCACGGATCCGAACTCCTGACGACAGGCTGTATCCAGTACCATTCTGTCATGTAGAACACTCAAAAAGTCCACAGCCTCCCTGTTGTCGGGAGAAGCACAACCGTGGGACGGACGATTTGGGATGCAAACTCCTATAGAGATGCATCATTTTTCGGGTCTTTACGTCGAGTTGATACAGCTCCTCCCGAGTCCACTTCACTACTGCAAACGAGTAGAGTAAGATTGGAACGGCAAGCATATTTGTTGCAGTAACTTTGTTTTTCCCGACTGTTCCGATGACCAGATCTGTCGAAGTTTGTCCTGATACTTGCCGCAGAGAGAGTTTTTCACTGCTGTTACCTCTTGTGAGTGGCGTTGTTCCACCCCGAGATGAGTATACGTTTCTCCGGCATCCAGATTATTATTATTATTATCAGTGAGTACATTCACCTGTATCAACCTGCTTACATTACTCAATGAAATGACTGTACCTGTTCTTTTAAGGTATTTTCATTAATGTTTGAAGGACGTCACTTCTTAAAATTCATTCCTGATGTTTCGCTGGCGAGTAGCTAGCTTCCTAAGTGTTCATTCATTTCGAGTTCATCTCCTATGATTGGGTATTACGACTGCGTGAAGCGTATCTATGTGGATTCAGATAGTTTGGTGTGCTATACCTGTACCTGAAATAGGTAAATTGTCAATAACGTTGTTAGACTCTTTTCTACCTGCGGCCATGCTATTGATTATTCTTCAACTTCTCACAATGAGATTATCCGTTACGGGAGGCAATAGAATAAAAATAGTGACACTGAAAAGATCGGCTGCGAATTCTTTAACCATTTCGTTTTTTGTAGTTGGAACTGAGTTAGAGTGATTCATCTGATCAGATCATGATCATAATAAGGTTAAGTAGAATAAAAAATGTTTCAATTCGGAGAAAGGTAATCAAATCCTACTTGAGAAAGCTATTGTAAACCTTTGATAGTGAAAATCTTATTGGTTAATTTTTCCAAAACAATCATCAATATGGGTCAACAAAAACTGAACTCTGCAATAGGATAGCTGCATGAAGGTCACATACACAGAAATCCCCTTATCTCATTCCATGTCGATCTCTCCGTATTATTTCGAGCTCTTCCCACGTAGTACAACAATAAACGACTATCTCGCGAGCTATATCCCCGTTATCGAAGAACAAAGTACTAAAACGAACTTCATGATTCCTTCAATAAAGTGCACGAGCTCACGAAACAAAGTTGCATGAAATGCGATAGTGGTTCAAAAACAATGTACCGAGTTCGATAGCGAATGGCGGATCGATCATAATAGCTGGGCCGTATCCAGAAACTTTGCTGTGGATGACATGATTCTGAAGTTGAATGTGTTGGGAAGTTTGTGTTGTGTCGAAACGAGTAGCGGCTGTGCCATCGACAGATCATCAGTCTTGGGTTGATGAAGACTTGTGACTTTTGACAGTGATGAGAATGAACCACAGTTTCCATGTGTTTATCTCGTCACTCAAATCATTGTGAAGGTAAAATCAGCCCTCAGGTCAACTACAGAAATATTCATGATGCACTGTTTGGAAACTTTGGTGTAGTAATGAATATTACTGGAGTTTCTTCCCAACACCAAATCGTTAGTTTTAACACCTCAACACGTGTTTCGATCACCANCAAGAAAAATATGCCGAATAACTATAGACCAGTCAATTTTCTATCAGTGATATCAACATTCATTGAAAAATCCGTGAACCAACATGTAATTAAATATTTGAAAGGCTTTAATGTATTAAGGGAACATCAATATGGCTTTTAGGAACAAAGATCAACAGGCGACCTTCTATCGTATGTCACTCATATTTGGAATAACGCAATCTAGAAACATGGAAAGTCAAGAGCTGTTGCCCTTGATATTTCTAATGCATTTGACCCTGTGTAGCATGACGGTTTGCTGGCCAAACTTCTATGGTATGGTTTGTCGGATCATTTTTGTGTATAGCTTTCTAGCTTCCTGAAATACCGTTTCCTGCAAGTGACCGTTAATAGATATCTCTCAAATACTTTTATCATACACGCTGGTGTTCATTCGGAGATCCACATTGCCTTCAATCTTTTTTTTATTGTACTTATTGGACTTATTGGACTTATTGGAAATAACCAAACATCCATTATATTGCTTTGCTGACGACAGCAGCGGGAGGTATCATATATCAATGGGAATATAAAATTGTTTTCGGATTGGAGTGAAAGTAGGCGAGTTCAATTCATTGCAACAAAAAACCCAGGCATCGATTTTTCCTCAAACAATAAATGTTTCCGAACCGAATATAATCATGTCAGGATAAACAGTTCCGCTTTCTACTTCGATAAGTTTGTCTTGACTCATTCATGTCGCTGGAATTGCAAAGGCTGTTTCTCGAAAGCTTGAAACACTATTTTGAAGCAGGAAACTGTACACACATCAACAACTTTTGATGTTTTATGGAGCTCAGATCAGTCATATTCTTTGGAGGATTGTGCTCATATCTGGAGTTCCGCCCCGAAGCATACCTTGAAGCAGCTGGATTCCATCCAAAAAAGAACCATCTACCTCATTGGAGACGCGACCATCATTTGCAGAAATTCAGTATATTTTTTGGCATATGCTATCAGATGGAGACCTTCAATCAAATCATACCTTGAGTATTTTCCACAGTTTCGCAAGTACATGAAACAAATTTCAATAAAACAGTTTTCAATTTATATGGTGAAAACGTATTCACAGCAATCATCAAGCAAATACTTGAACTGAACTTTTATACTCAAGCAAATTCTATAGACCAAAGTAACCGCTATGATCCTGCATGAAGAGCCACCTCTTGTCACATGATTCAAGCTCTCTGTCCCAATGACAAAAATCTATTTTCCGATTCCGTACTTCATATGGATGACATGAAGTGTGGGAACGTTCGGGCATCAAAATTCAAAGTTTGTCCTCGATGGATCATTTATTATACGTCTTCCAGCGCTTCTTCTTTTTAACTGCAGCCAATTTAAAAGGAGCCTTGAGTCACCAATACACAAAATGTGCAATATCTCAATATTTATATGTGATAAATATCTATTAATGATTGAATAGAACTTGCCGATACTTGATAAAAATCACTAATTCATGAAATCACTAATTCATGAAATACTAAGATTATAAAAAAAAGGAAAGAAGAAAAAAAATCACATCAAAGGTGTTACTTCATTCCCTCCTCTTAAAAAAAAGGTACATATGCCTCATCGCTCACAAGTGATTTTGGCGAAATTGGGAACACTTGTGAATTGTTGTATTCATGATATGTTTCACTATATGGGTGTCTGCAACATGCTGTGTAATGTCCGTTGTAAGTAGTCATACTGTGATTTGAAAGTGCATTTAGATTATAACGACAAGGAGCCACATTGTCTGCTGCATAACTGCTCATATCTAATTCATCTGAAGAAAAGTCAATGGAAACATTCAATTTGCCCTGAACAAAAATACGGGGAAACTCAGAGTTTGATAAGGACTTTGTACATTTTCTCTTCTGCTTGCACCTCGAACACATTGATTTTTCATCTCCATCCAGAGTTTCTTCCCTTGTGAAAGAATCCAAGCAATGTGACAAATTCAATTGGCCAGTTCTTTGTGGTACGGGAAGAGACAAATCCCAGAAAGGATCAAAGGTTACTGATGAGTGTCCACAGTATGTGCACTTCATAGTGGGTTTTAATTCACCAACGAAATAGTCTACAATCTTGGAGTTGTTCATATTCAAATATCTCTGCTAGTACTCTTGTGCTTTTCCGTTATCGCTCAATTTTTCGTCAATCTCAGTTAAAATCGGTTCAGGTTCCTCAGTAATTCTGTTGAGGTCCTCATGTGTTCTTTTCGACTTGATACGAGCGTTTGATACCATACATCATGGTCTTCTTCTTGATAAACTGTTTGACATGGGCGTCCGTGGTCCAAGTCTGAAATGGATTGAAACCTATACAACTGGTCGTACACAGGTTGTTAAAGTTAGGCTTCAGATTGGGTCATTTTTCTCTGAATCTCGAAACGTTGTTACAGGTGTGCCCCAAGGTATTGTTTTGGGGCCTACATTATTTATTTTATTTGTTATTGACCTTTCAAAAATTAATCATCCACAATGCTCTATACAATTTGCTGATGACACATCTTTTACTGTCAGTGGTTCGGAATGTGAAACATTGTCAGTAAGAGCAAATGATTCTGTATCCAACATGTAAAATTATTGTTCTGAGAATGGCTTAATTCTAATCAATCTCAAAACCAACACCATTAGATTTTTGTATCCCTTTTATGGTCTAAATGTTATATAATATGTCTTATAATTATGCTGTTTTACGATTGTGACCTCATTGTAATTGTACTGAGTTAAGTAACTTTTTCCATGTCTTCCCTAGGTCTACAGAAATGAAGATTTTTCGATTTTTGATTTTGATTTTGAACCTTCTAAAAGATATCGAAGGAATTCGTGGGCGTCTCGAGGGGGTGGAATCGAGGAGCAAATCTGTGAATCTGATTTTTGAACTAGACTGTGTTAATTACTCTATCATATGAATCTTCTGACCACAATTCTTTGATAACTTCTTGATTAAAACAGCTTTCATACTAGAAATACTAGTATTGATATCTTCCATGTATGTATCCTTTTTTAGGTATTCCAGCAACCATCCCGTGTTTGATAAACACTGGATTATACTGTTCATAAAACAGGTGTTTCCAAGATTTTTTAACCCATTGAACCCAAGAGTTTTGACTGCAGAATGTATCACCGATCTATTGTTGCAACTACGTTTGCCACTACTATCTTCTTCTGAGTAAACACGGATACGATGATTCACCCCTTCATTGGATTGGTAGGATAAGGAATTCGATGCAAAACTGCTCAAAACTGAATTAGATATTAGTTCTTTTGAAGACTGTGAGGGCTCAGCCAGAGAACCAAATTCAGCCTCAGAGTTCCCACTTCCTTTTCTGTCAAAGCTTGACCGTTTTGCTGCGTGGGTTGCTTTGATCCACTCACTCAATCGACCGCTGTGTGAATCGGTGGTTCAAGCCGGAGGCCGAATGATTAATTCAATGAATTTATCGATTACAAAGTCTCCACTGAAAATACATCTGTGAAATAACCACCCAGGACATCAATTTGGTATTTTCCAATGGGGAAGTTGTAGCAGTGAAAAATTATTGAAATATTATGTCATTTCGCAACTTGAAACACGTCCCCACCTGACATTGTGAGTATTTCAAACGTAAAATATAATTTTAGTGACGTTTCGTTTACATTGTACATCATTCTCACTTTCAGTCGACAAGGTGAAAATGCCACCCGAGTGAACCAGATAGTGTGATAAATCATTGGGACGATGTCGGCTCGCTGTGCGCTAGTCAATGATATGAAATTCCCGTGTGTCCAAAAGCTTTTAGCAAAACGGAGAGAAGGCTTAATGTATTTTTAACATGCACTCAGCCACGTGTTCTTTCTAAAGCTAGCCGACTCTTCTGTTCCAGATGAAAACTTCGTGGAATTCGCTATGACACTTGAGTGTTTCATTTAGGAGAATTGGTGGAATCATCATGAAGAACCATTATTGGGTTCTTAAGTAAAAAAGATAATGATTATAATAATAATAATGGCTTTTATTGATGATTCCATACCAATCATATGGCAAGATTCAATATCTGCGTATGATAAATCATCGCAGAGATTGCTCTTTCATCCAACCGTATGTACAAAACATGTGAATATCAACATAGCATACATACCCAAATATCTAAATATATGAATGAGAGCAGGATAATAATATCACAACCAAAATATAGGATACTAACGACCAGATTCAGTTGAAGGAATACGTATTGGTGAAGAGCACTGACACTAAGTGGGAAATATCTGTATACCGAAAAGCCACTCACACGGGACACTATCTGAAACACAAATCCAACTACCGTCAATCGAATAAATGAGGAATCATTAAGACTCTATTTGACCATGCTTTCGGGCTCTGTAATACAAAGGAAGGTCTCAAAAAGGACATCAACAAAAATTATTTTCAACGGAATGGTTGCTCCAAAGCGATGGTGTAACAGACTTTGGCTGAAAGAGAGCAGGAACCTCGCAAGGAACAGAAGTCGTCACAACTTGCACTTCTCCAAATCAGAGGGTATCGGAAAGGATAGGAAGAATTGGGTCCAAGTACAACATCAGAACCTGATTCAGATCCGAAAACACTATTCGTAGCAGCCTCACGAAAATAAAGCCACCAAACACGAACTGCGATTTTAAGAATTGCATTTACCGGATACCCTGTGAGTACGGAATATCCTATATCGGTTAAACTAAGAGGCCATTGAAAGATCGCATTGCCGAGCACAAGAAACACACACAGCGAGGGAAAAGTAGCAGAGCATGTTTGGACCCATCAACAAACCATCAAATGGTACCAAGTTGAGAACATACATAGGGATGAACATTGGTTCAGGATGAAATTCAAAGAAGCCGCATACATGTTGCCCAACAATGTATTTAGCCAAGCTAGCTTAGAGATACGCAATATATAGAAACCCATAATCAAGCGGAAAATGGACAACTTCCGTGTAGATAAGTAAAAGTACTCGGATGATCCATAAATAGTCATCTCTCAGAGGCATTAGTCCAGTCATCACTGGAAGATGTTTGTGAATACTAACAATCGAAACATCGTGAAGTAACTTGGCTTGGAATCTCTTTATTTTTAATTTTTTTTTGGTTTAATTGTTCTATTTCCACTTGTATTTTCTTTCACTGTTATTTTAGGGTTTTTTGCCTAATTTTCAGTTTCAGTCATTTTTTTTTTCATTAGTTTTTTCAGCGATTTCAAATCATTTTATATAATATCAGACAATGGAAGTACGAACTAATGAAATTCATCATGAAACACTGTCAATCACCCTCAAACATACATTCTCGCGATTCAGTGAATTTGTATAAATGCTTGTTGTAGAACACGTTTTTTGACGTTCAATCTGATGAAAAAATCAAACATAGTGACGTACAATGATATGTCAATCAGGTAAACATCTGTGACACCACAGGAATGATTACCAGTACTCTCATTCCATGAAAAAAACTTTTTGGTACTGCTAACGAACACAACTATTTGCATCAAAATCAATAAAACGATGTTTTTATTAAAACATTCAAGATACATCCAGTATACCATTTCAGTCTGCATCTGGATGCATCGTCTCATTAGAAGGAAACATATCAATTACGTTAACATCATCATCAGGGAACAGTCTAACATAATAATCCGATCATGATGCTTTAGTAGAGCCGAACAAATTTCAGTATTATATATTCGGTTAGTTCCAAGTTTCAGTATACCACAGAGTTCACAACACGCCCAATTAACCTTTACTTCCTGCGTTTCACTGTACATTTACGTGGAACTTCCGGTAGCTGAATGAGTTATTAATAGCATAAACTCGATAAAGCTGATTTCATGTCATACCTGAATCACGTTCATAATTCATGCCGCCAACGAAATCAGCAGTCAATGAGTTAATCGAATTTATGATTGTAGATGGACCTCTTTCCTGATTGTGCAGAGACTTTGTCGTATTTTGGTCATCTTTGGTGACTAGCTGATCATAACATTTATTAGGTCAGATTACTCATTAATAACGTTTTGGATATATTCTGGTACACACTACAAATTAAATCTTTTCATTTCTCAAACGAACATTTTTGAATATCTGCCATTTGGCATCTTCAACATAGTTACCTAAGGAAGAGTTGCTCGAAGTTCTGAATTATGAAAATAATGATGATATCACGTTGTTATTCACCATTTTTACAAAAACATTCAGGTGAAGAATGAAAGAAAATTCATAAAAATGATGAACAGGCGGGGTTCAGCTGTAAGAACTGCTTTTAAACCTAACCTCGTATGTAGAGTTCATATTGAAGAACAGCATAGACTAAGACGATAAAATAAAAAGGAGTGAAATAATACTGATAATGAAAATGAGTAACTGAATATACAGCGGATGATCTCAGCTTGGGTCTACTTGATTCGGTGAATGCTAAAATTCCTGAAATGCAGTCTGCGTTTGGTGGCCTGGTTTTCGAGAGATTGCTATGGATGGTGTTTCCGGATTTGAAGCAGGTTCTGATGTTGGACCCGATTTTTCTTATCCTTTCTGACAATACTCTGACGTAGCAAAGAGCAAGCACTGGTTGTGACGGAAGAGAAAGCATTAATTGGTAAAAACTCAATCACCCACTACAATAACTGACTATAATTATATCTTATTATTTGATTATGAATACAGTGATGTGTTACTTAATATGAAGTAATGCATTCTATGTGAATCTATTTGAATTTTTGTAGATCAAAAAAACGTGACGGGTTGAAAAAAAAATACGACCATAAATGAATTACTGATTCTAAATATTCCCTGAAGAACTACGATTTTCTTAATTATCGTATACCCAATCGATATGGAAGTCTATCACTATGTTCTTATAGTACGTACCCTAAATTATTTTTTTAACAATCGAAGACCTGAAACCGTATTTGGCATCCAGGGTCAAAATTCATGAACAAACTTCGAGATTTATATACAAAGAGGCTTCATCTTGGAGATTGCCATATACAGTGCAGACGTATAAATCCCCCCTCCCATTCCAACTTTTTTTTCAACTTTCTAAAGATATAAATAATACGAAAGTGTGGCATTTCTCGTCATGGAAATGATGCTATCAACTTTCGTTTTCAAGTGGAACGGTAGTCTTGATGAATTTTTCAATTTTCTATTAATTTTTTTTGAAATCAGACCAGCTGTCTTCATGATTGCGTCTTCGCCCCCTACGAAGACGAAATCCTGAAGATTGAAATCCTCGAATATCAAAGATAAACAAGACTTCCCGAAGCGGTCAGTTGCATAAGCAAGTTTCGATCAGATGAATGGGGTCTTCGTAGGGATGGTTAGGTTAGGTTAGGTCCAAAGTGAGTAGCTCACATCTATCCTCACTCGGCCAAACAAACCCAGCTTTTTAACGAAGCCGATCAGTTTGTATGGTGAGTGAAACTCGACATCCATCTCCTCTGTAGACTCGATAAACAAGACTTCCCAAGGCGGTCAGTTGCAAAAGCAAGTTTCTATCAGATGAATGGAGTATTCGTAGGGATGTCTTCAACTTTACTTTCAAAATTATTCTTTCCAGGACAGTTGTGTAGGTCAGCTTAGCACCACTAACGAAACCCTAGCAGGTCGAAACAGCTTTGTCCTGAGTTGAATTACAAGTTCATCAACTTATGTAGTTCTGAACATTCTGAACATCGTATTATGTAATTAGCCTACAACAGTGTTCTTTGCAGTCATCTACATTTATGCCAAATTTGTAGTTACCTAGTTGTACTCAAATTCCTTCATCAGTTCCAGAATGTTTTGCGATTGTGTAACCTGAGCTTTTGAATTCACGGTTTCCATAAAATCCAAGACGTTGTATCGGGTGATTTTGCGGGCCATTTTTTCAGACCGCATTCGCCTATTCATAGGTTTGGATGAAAGTCGTCCAACTAGTATAAAACTGAAAAAAAATCATGATATCACCATCACAGTTTTCTGTCACGATTTCACTTGAAAACGTTATTAAAACAGCGAAATGTTTTTGACTCAAGCAATAGCTTTATCGTCCAGTAAGTGGATTTTGAATGAAGTTTTTATTAAGATTCTGTTGATTATCTTCCATTCACAGATTCTCGAAATAATAAGAAATGATCTTTTACTAGGGAGAGGCTAAACCTATTTCTAAAAATGAAACTGTGTTGGATATAAAATTGAGAAACCTTTGAAAGATATATGAAGACACCCCTTTCCCTTTGAAAAAAATTACGAGCCGTCACGGGACGCCTGGAAAATGTAAAACATTAAAAATAATATTTTGTGACCCCTGTGATGATTGTTGGGCACTGAAATATTTATAAAAAGTATGTAATTGAAATATACATACTAGTAAACTCAAGAATCAGCTAGTTGTTGCGATTTATTACTGAAGATCTTTAATTATAAATGTCAATAATGAATGTTTCCAAATAAATTCCACCATCATTAGAAAATTGATTGAAGATGAAAAATAGTAAATTGACGTCGTTAATGAAATTGAGAGCTTTTCAAATGTACAACTTTCTCCTTCAGATTAACTTTCAAATGTCTCTCACCAATTTTCAGCAGAAAAAGAGATATTGATTTTGAAAAGTTCAAGAATTGACATCCCTCAAACATGAAATTTTACTCAAATGCCTCAAAAATCATCCAACCTCTCTGTGTTAAATAATGCAGTAAAATAATTCAATTCAATTTTGAATATTCGTTTTATCCGCAATCATCTCCAGAATCGCTTGAATGTGTTAACCGATTATTTGACCAAATCGCACTCGAATTGATCCTCTGAAAGAATTACAGAATACGGAGATGGATCGAGTGATAATAGGATCTTCCACAGCTGAGTCTCTTCAGTTAATGGTGTACAAATCAACCGTGAAATGACATCCTCCGTCTTCCTCTACCACTTATCAAGTCCCTTCGACCGTTTAACTTATTCCCTGCCTTCCTCCATCCATGAATATTTTAGATCCCATTTAAGTACGACACGGGTTTGTTTATTACCATAAGTCGCCTGTGATCAAGCGTATATTCAGGTGAAAGGATCAGGATAGCTATGGAAAGTGACAACGGTATGAAATAATTTGAAGCTGAAGTGATACAATCCATGGAATACCTACACGTTTTCACTTTCTCAAGATATTTTCAGAAAGACTGTCATTCGAATCTAAGAGGTTTCAAAATAATTTCACATATGTAAGAAGCTTCTTTCAAAAATAATATTATTATCAATATGTTTACTATCCATGAATCATTATTCAATTCACTTCACACAGAGAAAAATATGAATTGGATGAAAGGCTTCTTGGTTCAATCTGGGAAATTTTTTATGTAGGTTCGTTTTTGGTTACAGATAAGCAATAACATGATTTTTGAATATTCCAACTGCCACGGAAGAAAAACGCTTTTATAAAATTAAGGAACATTTTTATCATTGTTTCTCCGTACCGGTAGATTTTCGGAGGCTGAAATTTTCTATGTAGGTTCGTATAATCTAATATATAAAAATGGATGTTTGTTGGTTGGTTGGTTGGTTGGTTGGTAAGTGATAAACTTTTACATCGCTCAACCGATCGTGATGATACTTGACATTTATAAGTAATTTTTTATAAGTAAGGTTTTAACGTTATCAATTTTTCTGTAACTCACCACTAGATGACGCTGAAGAATAATTTTTTGGAAGCACTGTTCTATAACGCTGCGCACGACTAAGTTCGTTGATTCTGATTCTGGTAAAACAGCAGCGATACAGAAACATAGTACTAATTAATACTACAACTACCAAATTCTACGCGGGCGAAGTCGCGGGCAACAACTAGTATGATATAAATTGATTTGAAATCCCTGAAAGAATCTGTAAAAAATTAAAAATATTGGCTGAAAAAACAATTTAATCAAGCAAAAATCTGAAATTACAATGAAATAACATCCAAGCAACAACCAAAAATATATTGAACTAATAACACGAGCTGAAAAATGAGAAATTATTAACAAGAAATAAAAATTAAAAGATTCTAANGAATAAATGGTATACCAAGTCATTTATCTAGATGAATAAGTTAGTAACCCATAAAAAATTGTTCACAATTCATGCAATAACTTGATTTTGAGGAAGAAACACAAGCACATCACAAAAATCTTCAAGGGGCTATAAGAGCGGTACCTGTGCAGAAGTAGCGATACACATTGGATTCGAATCGCTGTAGATGAAGTCCATTTGAAGAAACATTCTCATGAAGTTCATTCCGCATAAACTCAGTTCTTGAAATGAAAGAGTTTTCGAACAGTGAAGTTCAAAACGATGAGCAGCCACAGTCCGTGTCGTATTTATGATTTTTACCGCTTTTGGTGGAATCAATTGTGCCAAGTCACTTGACAATCTCCCGTGAAAGTATATATAGAAGAGAGACAAATCCCCAACCTTTCTTCGATGTTCCAGTGATGTTTGCGTCTCCAATCACGCTCTTTTCTGGATATAAGTTGCTGAGGTACATGGTGTGCTATTCAATGATGTAAAAAAATCGAATATAACTCTTATGGTTTGGTTCTATATCTTCTTTATTCACAGACATATTGAGAATCTGTCCACATTTTGCTATTGGCACTTGATTTTAGCTATCAGAATATGTCCATGAATCTTTCACACAGGGTGTCATCTGACTGGGGCTACCCCCATCTTTGAATGTTTAAATACGGACCTGTATTTTTTGTTGTAGTTTTTGTATCGTCGACGTTCACTTCATACTGAGAATATAGGCAAAAAAATAATTTGGGATTTTTTGGTTTTTCCTGTATATCTCCCAAACCAAAAGAGCTATATTCGATTTTTTTTACCATAGGAAATGAGATATTTCCAAAAAAGCGCAAAAAAACGATTTTTGTGACCTTTGACCTTGAAATTTAATAGTTGCTTACACCCTACCATATGTAGGTTTTGAGACAACTTTAAGGAAGTCAACAAACAAGTATATACAGACTTACAGCTGGGTATCTCGAATTCCGAGATTCTTACCTAATTTAAGCTTAAATGACTGGATTATTTTTGCATTCACCAAATTTTTTTCATCATCATTATTTTGTATGAAATATTACTATGCAATGAATACCTGTTATGGTTCTCTCCATTCGAATCCCTCCCAAAATGGATGAAAATGTCTTTAGTGACTGGCAATACATCTTTAAGACTCCAACTAGTCTGTCACTATGCCCTACTCCTCACAATTCAGTAGGAAAATTTCAGTGGCACTTATCCTCCTTTGACTTGTGTTATATTATTCAACGAAAGACCCAAATCCTTTCAAGTAATCCATTTTTCATTTCTCCAATTCCAACTAACAACAGACAGTATCTTCTACCCTCAATTTCGTTTCACTCAACCTTACCAATCTTTTATTTTTGTGTAACATTATTGTAATAGGGTGGGTGTTGCCTGCCACATCTCTATGAGAACGTTCAAAAAAGCCGATAGAAGTGCGAAAGGGACAGTGATAAAGAGAGATGGCACGTGCAGATCCTGAGGGACTGTAGATTTATAACCAGCACGAGATCATTTCACTCGCATACATCTTGAAGCAGTGGCGTTACAGGATAGTAATTTTCGTTTCACAGCGATCCAATAAGACTGAGGAGTGATTGGTGGCCAGCCATCTAGTTTGCTCGGGTAGAAAACGAGGGTTCAGTGAAACAACCTCAGGGAAAATTGATTTAATGTTATTCGAAACGGAACTTTATCCTTGAGGTGACAAGTTGGTTAAAGTCAATTGTATTTTTTCCAACGGAATTAAATCAAATCACTGTAGTTATAGTTATAGGATAGGTCAATTAGCAATTTGTACATGCATAAAATAATACTTGAAGTAAAATTGAACCAAACATACATGAAAGATTGTCATCTGCATACAATGATGAACAAAACATATCAACTCCATTCAACTCCAGCTTCATTGAATCAATGTGATAGAGAAATAAAATAATGATCCAGTCTACTTTGATGTAAATACAGAAGAAACGGCGACATTCACGCTTTTCACGAATTCAAACGTCTTCGTGCAGAAATCAAAGCAGCCATTAGAATACCTTGTGAAAAATTCATTCAGAAAACTGAGAGCGAGATTATCCATAACACCAATAAGCTTTGGTAATTCAATAACAAGTCAAAATATACGAATGAAATCGAAGATAAAATGTTACATAAAGGCAAGCTACTCGATAATCCCTCATATATTCTTGATGGTTTTGCAGATTTCTTCAGTGGTTCTTATATAGTTTCAACATCAAGTGACCATGCGAACAATAGAAGTGATATTCCCAGCTAAGTAATCAAAAACTTTAGTATTGAAGATGTTTATCATAGGTACCCTAAAAAAATTTAAGCCTGAATTTACTGCGGGGCCTAATCATATTCCAGTATTCATCATTAAAGATTGTACCTCAGCTCTGGTTGGACCACTAACAACTCTAATTAATATATGCCTGAAAACATCAACTGTACCATCAATATGGAAAATATCGAAAGTCTGCCCGATTTTCGAAAAAGGAGATAAAAAATTACAGGCCAATCTCTATCATATGCAACTTTTGTAAAGTGTTTGAGATGCTTCTTGAGAAGACAATCTATTGTCATGTCAGCAACATTATTAGCTCCTATCAACACGGTTTAATGAAAGGACGTTCAACCACCACCAATCTTGTAACAATCACTCAATGTATTGCCGAGGGTGTTTATTGTCAGTCTCAGACTGATGTCATCTACACTGATTTTTCTAAAGCGTTCGACAGACTTGACCATAGTATCCTGCTCAACAAGCTTTCGACTTTTGGGTTACCCAATGAATTAATTACCCTCTTCAAATCGTATTTTCACAACCGTAAGCAGTACGTTCAACTCAATGGACTCAAGTCTATCGAATATATGGATAAGATTAGTTCAAGTTATTACTTCTGTCGGACGTCGCGAGACGAAACGTTTCATAGTGTAGGAAAAGTGATTTCGCAATCGAAAGAATATTAACATTTATTTTTCCATAAGCTCTGATTGAGAAATTCTGAGAATGAAACTCATAATATGATCAATAAGATCACAAAAACGTCGTGAACGAAATATCGTCAGCTTAAAACTCTTTTACATACAAAATAAAGTTGCTGATCATGTTTGCAATACTGTTATCAAACTTCAATAAGTTCCCAACAAAGTAAGCTATTAGAGCTCGTTCACTTCCCTAATATTGAAAATGTTATTTCAAAAGAAATTTATGATCCTCCGTTCCTGTGGAAATTTTCATTATCTCAATTCATTTTGAAATCAGTAATAAATAATGTATATTCTTTGAAGCTGTGAAAAACGAAAAGCTGTATTTCTCTGAGAATTTAATAATTATCATTGAGTAGATATAATCTCATCGGATTATTTATATTCTTGATAATAAATGATCCAAATCGAGACTTTCGAGGTAAGTTGGTAAAATTCATCTGCAAATTATCAAGAATCAATGTTACTGTTCCAGCACTGTAGAAATTGATTTCCTACACAGCTGAACCTATTAGTTTCCTGAATCGAAAATTCATGATTACTTTGTATACTCGTATTAGGTGAGTCTTACTCAGTCTTATAAATATATCGTTGACCTTGCTCGAATAATGGCCCTAGTGTTTAGTGCTTTTCGAAAAATCCATTCACGACTTCTCATAGTTGCTGTTCCTATGAAGACGACAGCAAATAAACAGAAATAACACTTTTAACCCCTTGCCAGAACATTAATAACCCCGAAACGCGTTTCGTTAACCAAGTAAGCAGCATCAGAAGATGACTTAGACCATTTCAAACTCCTCTCTCTATAATAAGATGAATGGATTTTTAGGCGTATTCAATAATTCATTTCATTTCGAATTGTCATGAACTTTTTCGATTATTAAAAATTATTAACCAATTATGAAAATGAAACGAATGTTAAAAAAATCATTCAACAGTATGAAAAACAGACAGTTTCTCCAAAAATCATATTTATTGAAGTCAACTGATATTTTTCGTTTCCAAATTGGGGATAACCTTGCAGCTAGTAAGGTGACTCGATAGCATGTTTGCAGGTGTTCACCATGAAATTTTTGAGTCCCCATTTTCCCCCTTGAAGGTTGAAATTCCTGATTCTTTTTCTTGATGCCTATTTGGAATCACAAATAATATTTTTTGACCCCTGTGATGATTGTTGGGCACCAAAATATAAAAAAAAATACGTTATTGAAATATACATGAAAAAATTCCTATGTGGCTTCAATATACTAGTGAACTCACAAATCTCAACTAGTTGCAATATATTACTGAAGATCTTCATTCATGAATATCAATAATGAATGTTTCAATATGAATTCCAACATCATTAGAAAATATGCTATGGAAATTGTGTGAATTTCAATCTATTAAGAGAGTAGACTTTAATTTATTGATATTTGAGACAGACCAAATATATGCGAGCTCAAATCACAGATGAATGCCCACTTCAATGAGAAAATATAACAGGGTGTCACAGTGCAGGAGCCTGCTCACATCCACCATCTGAGCACCACCAGAGAGAGCAGAGAGAGATAGCACATTATAGGTATCAGAGCTCAGTTTAGCGAAACAGATAACGTTATGCCAAACCAGTGGGGAGAAAATCGCACAGTCGCTTGCGCATGGTGACACGTCGCCACGCCAGTTCCACATAAAAATTCAACAGATGATTGTAAACGACGTGAATGTGTCCAAAAGCCATGATGATTCAAGATTGAAAATTCAATAAAGAATCTGGTTTAGGCGCAATGAATCAGAGATACTTCAAGTTAATATTTTCTACTGCTGGTCTTGGCATTTTTACATTATTCAAATGATGTGTTGCTGAATTATACTCTTTCATACGTGAATGAACAACCTGGAATGATTGAAAATTACTGTGGAACATAAGTCGATGAATTATTTGAATTTTCACGAATGGATTTCGACTTTAAGATATTAGCTCTGAACACCGCTTTCCTAAACTACCAAACTAAAACTAGTTACATAAATATTATCAATTACAGATATGAAGTCAGTTCTTAATACATCATTATATCAAATTCAATTCAACAACCTTCTTTTAATTGTTGCCCCACCACAGCATTCAAAATCCCCTTTTGGACACCACTGACGGCACGATTGCTCTCGCATATATCTCGGATATCCTAAGACGTTTGCACGAGGCGCGTCAGAAGAGTAGTAATTACCAGCGCAAGATGGCGCTACTGCCTGTCATCATAGATCATAAGTGGTATAGGAACGAAATTAAGCCGCAAATAGGAGCCGAACCCTTTTCAAATTGGTTCCCTTTAATTCAATATCGATCGGAACTGTCAAGTTGTGATACATTTCCTCCCGATTCGGGAAAAAGTATTTACTCTAATTGATGTATCTCGCTCAGCAGATGCCTGGAAATTGGCAACTTTTTTCGAAGTTGAAACGTGTAGATTGTAGCAGAGAAAATCGGTAGTCTCTACTCAGTTGGAAGAATATTTCTCGATTTTGATATTTTCAATAGTTCTTTTGAATTCTCTATTGTCATTTCAAAATGAATATTTCAGCACGGGAAACACTCGAATGCCACAATCGTAAAAGATATGGTATCTACTTATTATTAAGTATCAACCAATTACATTTCATGAAAACAATCCTCAGTTAAAGTGATTTTTCACACGTGAAGAAAATGAAAAATCAACTGTTTTGCACAAAATCAGAGTGGAAATGAGATACCTGCATACTTTTTTTGTAACTGTATATTTTTGTTTCAACTTCCAACCTTTCAATCAAACATTCATGAACTGATCCACTTCGTCGTAAATTGTGTTTCAAGGTGAAATAAAATATCACTTTGTCTCATTCAAACATTTTCTTTTAGGAGTCGTAGAGAAAGTGTAGTGTTTGAAATATGCGTCGAACATCTTATACTCACTTTGTTTGCAACACTCACCTGATATTGTTGCATGACATAGTGGCTCTTCTGGTACTATTGCGTATACCCTATGACAATCCTACAAAATGGCACCACTGTTTCTCAATTGGAGTTTTTCATGGAGATAGTAACTTGTATTTCATTCAACATCCGTGTTAGGAGTCACACGTTAAAAGTTAAGACCTCGTTAGTCCTTATCTAGCACAAGTTTCGACTTCTGAGGGTTGGCGTTTGTAGGGTTGCGACAGCTGGTTAACGGAAAAACATATAAACAAACAACATCCAATAACTCTACATTAAAACGAATACTCTGTATATTCAATTGGCCACACAATATTGAATGACTCATACAGCCCTTCTGACATCATGAATGTGTATAATTTTCTGTCACTTTCTGAAATAGTTGTGAAATACTGTTATGAGAGTTTGGAGAAAGTGGCGGATATAGTGGCTAACAAAACAAAACGTTTTTTGAGTTCCTACAGGGCAGGCTATAGAACTTGCAAATACCAGAAATAACGATCCTTATCAATCAAATTAAATTCGCAAATTTGTTGAAATCTGTTATTTCATTAACCTCCTACAAACGACACCTCTCGAAAGTCTATATTTCTGCGAGCTGAATTTTAACGAGGCATTACCTTTCAACGTGCGACATTTTGGCATACATGAATAGTGTACTGAAAACTGAGTTTCTGTCAATCAACTTGAATCAATGAATCTAACTTGGTTCTATGAAACATTATTTTCGTACTGGCAATATTAGCTATTTCTTTTGCTGATAATATTCTCAATATTTGGAACCAAAAAGGTTATTATATATTCAGAATTGGTTATTTTTAGTTCTCATATGTGAATATATCTGCAGAAAGTCAATGATATGTCCCTTGAAGAACAATCATTTTGTTTCACGGTATTGCGTGAGCACTATAGGGAGGGCGGTGGGGTCTTTGTTTTGACTATTTTTAGTGACATGGAGGCGGGAGGCCTAGATCGTGATTATGTTAGCAGTAGTTACATACTTCTTTATACATATGGCAACCCTTATATTGTCTATTTTTGAAAAATGAAAAATGCATATAACAATGTTTACGTAAGCATGGAAGGGAGAGCTTCGCTTACTTATGCTGACAAGGGGATGAAGAGGTAGATAATTGTGATGAATATGCTTACCTAATACTCGAACGCCCCCTAATTCACGAATTCACACATTTGAGTATGATTTATTGATACTGCGAGCAAACAGGATGCAAAATCATGAATACACAAAGTGTGTATTCCATGAATTTTCTGTCATTTCCATTAATGGCGTTCTTACTTGTATAAACAATTACGGCAATTCATTTGAATGATTTTGCTCAATCGTTTGTTCCGAGTAACGGTAGTGAAAAAAAAAGAATGAAAGTTAACAGTTTTCCTGACATGAAGGAAACGACAAAATTGATGGTGATAATATCTCTGATCTAGTTACCCATTTATTTCGAATCTCATTTCTTCAGTCATTTGCTTTCTCATTGACGCTGTATCTGTATCTGTAGAGTAGGGAGGGTGAGGAGTTGTCCTCTTAGGTCATCGCCCATCCTGTCCTTTCCAGGAAGTTGGACAGGTCACTAGGAGACATCTCCTTTATATTGGCAGGTGTAGGCCAAGACTCGCCGAACTCTCTTTGGCAACCTTGAGGTTGTCTCACGGTGACCTCCGCGAAAGTTTTGGAAGGTGCAGCGAGATTACTGTCGTTGCGCGGCTTCTTCATTCTTTTTGGGGTTCCCTTCGTGGAGGTGCACAAGTGAGGGGGCTTTCCTGCAGGGGCAGCCGGTTCCTTGCCTTTATTCAAGGTGGAGCTCTTGGCGCCCTCCGCAGGAAGTGCCCTTGCTGTTGGAGGTGGAGTGTGTGAGGAGGAGAGTGCACTTATAGTTGCTGATACTCTTGCCTCCTTCGCTCTCTTTCCCCTTTTGAACTCGGTGCCGCAAAGGCGCTTACGCCTTGGCCTTTGTATTATATCACGAGGTGATCTGCTATATACAGCCTCATTTCAAGCGGTAGATAAGGGTGGACATTTCTGTTCATCCCCAGCCACCGCCTGAAATTGAGGTGAGCACTTCTGTCCAGCCTTGTTTGTTTCATTCATGTATGTTCCCAAGAGTAGCGCGGGAAGAGTTGGTCACCTCTGGCAGAGCCCCACATTACCAATGGTAGGCTAATTACAATGAGGCTATTCAGCTGTCGGCACGAATTTACACCTTTACTTCGGGAAGTTTTAGTTCCCCTCACTCTACTCATTTCTGTCAGTAACCAGGAGTCCGGCGACCCCGTCTGTAAGGCCACATTAGCTTCCCGGATAGGGCCTCCAGTCCCTTGGCCGTTTCCCTATACGCCACCTGGGGACGCGCCGGCTAGGTAGCAAAAACCACGGGTCATTGACACTGTTTCAGAAAATCCTGTTCCTCATTGGGTCCCATGCTATGTGCAGAATCATTGTGATGGTTTCGTTTCAATCATCAACAGATTCATTAAAGATCTACTGTATTTCAATACACGATACATCAACTCACTAGTTACAGAATAATTTGGATTGTGACTCGGTTTGATTCAAAAGACCTAGAACATCAGTCTCATGAAAACAATATTGTTGCGAGATGACAAGCAACCCCACCATCCAAACTTGTATGTTTCTTTACTGTTTTTTCCTTGAAGCATGATTCATAGCAATATGATAGAAAATGTGTAAGATAATTAGCCTTTGAGTTCGCACATTATATCACGAGGTGATCTGCTATATACAGCCTCATTCCAAGCGGTAGATAAGGGTGGACATTTCCGTTCATCCCCAGCCACCGCCTGAAATTGAGGTGAGCACTTCTGACCAGCCTTGTTTGTTTCATTCATGTATGTTCCCAAGAGTAGCGCGGGAAGAGTTGGTCACCTCTGGCAGAGCCCCACATTACCAAAGGTAGGCTGATTACAATGAGGCTATTCAGCTGTCGGCACGAATCCTTACACCTTTACTTCGGGGAGTTTTAGTTCCCCTCACTCTACTCATTTCTGTCAGTAACCAGGAGTCCGGCGACCCCGTCCGTAAGGCCACATTAGCTTCCCGGATAGGGCCTCTAGTCCCCTGGCCGTTTTCCTATACGCCACCTGGGGACGCGCCGGCTAGGTAGCAAAACCCACGGGTCATTGACACTGTTTCATAAAATCCTGTTTCTCATTGGGTCCCATGATATATGCAGAATCATTGTGATGATTTCGTTTCAATCATCAACAGATTCATTAAAGATCTACTGTATTTCAATACGATACATCAACTCACTAGTAACAGAATAATTTGAATTGTGACTCGGTTTGATTCAAAAGACCTAGAACATCAGTCTCATGAAAACAATATTGTTGCGAGATGACAAGCAACCCCACCATCCAAACTTGTAACGATATTACTTTTCATAGATCCATCTCCTGAATTTTCAAATTGTATAAGACAAGAAAGACATACTGAAACCTAGTAGTGCCATTTTTTCTATCCTTTTTTAAGGACAAAACACAAGCAATACAGGAAAATCATTAAATCGCTCTCAAAGCGGTGCCTGTGCGAATGTAGCGATTCACATTGGTTTGATTCACATTCCTTATATCGGGTAAGAGACGCGACTCTATAGAGTAGGAGAATTTTCCTGATACTATTTCAGATAGAAGATCAAAAATATATATTCTATATCCTGGTGATTTCATATTTGTGAATTATTTTGTCATTCACATTCTGAAAGTAGTATGCTTATTTTGTATACGGTCTGAAAGTGATATCTGTTGTTTCTAAACACATATGAACTGAACAAAATTCACTGAATTTCATCAAGTAGTGTTCTCTGAAACAAATCATTCATTCAAAAGTGATTGGAGCAGACAATGAAACCACTATTTTCCATTCAGGCATGATGCATTCCTTCCTTGTTGTTCCACCTCTCTAGAGTCAGGAACCGTTGAGCTATTCCGCTATTCGTTACAGTTACGATGAGAAATATCAGCAATTTACAAGAGAGTGAGACGTACCGAACAAATAAGGAAACAATAGTTGTTGTCGGTATGTCGGTTTTCTCGTGTGGTTCAATGAATGCATTCAATTTATTGTGAGTGCACGAACAACACGATCGTTTGGAATCCAACGGTTCGAGAACAAAATCTATGTTTGGAAAGAGTGGTGTTCCTGACGTTATTACGGTTGTTGGGATTCATCGAGTACCTCTGACTATACGCTTCAATGAGGATGGAAATGATAGTTTTTGGAAGTAAATTCTAACTTGAAACTTTACATTTACTTTGTTTATTTATTTATGATGCAATGTTTGGAACCTTTGGTGTAGTAATGAATATTACTGGAGTTTTTTCCCAACACCAAATCGTTATTTTCAACACCTCGACACGTGTTTCGATCTCCAAGTGATCATCTTCAAAGAGGAAGATTAAAACTCAATCTTCCTCTTTGATGATCATTTGGTGATCGAAATACGTGTCGAGGTGTCAAAAATAACGATTCGGTGTTGGGAAACAACTCCAGTAATATTGTTTATTTATATTCAAATAAACATAAAAGTGAGCTCGTGAATTTCCAGGAGATGATTAGATACAGTTTGAAAATACACTATGTTCAAAAAATGAGAAGAATTTCCGTTTTTCTCAACTGTATTTATTTTTTCATCAATTTATATTTTGTATTCTTCAAAGTAGTCCTCCATAGATATAATAACTTGACAGCGTTTTACCAATCTCCGAAGCAGTTCTGATATGCACTTTTTGGTATATCCTTGGTCATCAAAGAAATCACTTTGACATCTTATCGAACTTGACGCGATTTTTTTTGGTCTTGGCTCTTCTGGGCTCTTCCATCGGGACGATTGGACTTTGATTTCGATGTCTCAACGACATACCCCATTCATTCATCATCCTGTCAATGAAATCCGGATTGCCGTTGACGCCATCCAAGAATACCTGACCGATGCT
Organism: Leptinotarsa decemlineata; assembly: GCF_000500325.1. Taxonomy (NCBI): domain Eukaryota; kingdom Metazoa; phylum Arthropoda; class Insecta; order Coleoptera; family Chrysomelidae; genus Leptinotarsa; species Leptinotarsa decemlineata. The sequence goes on from NW_019290733.1 coordinate 69,401, forward strand.
CATGCAATGTTTTTTTTTTGTCAGAACGAACTTTGCTGCCACAACGCTTCATGCCCAAAATTTTCGTAAAAATTGCATGGCAAGAGCCAACAGGACCCGGTTATGCAATAAGGAACCAACTGAAAAGAACATAAATTTGGAGTAGAATTAGAAGATTATTGATAATAATATTGTATTCAAAAGAGGATATTTAAAATTGTTCGATTGTTTTTTATTGAATTATAACCTTAGGAAACATACTCTAAACAAATTGAATACAAACTCCAAGAGGAACTTAAAAAAAATCACTTGGGTCTCTTTTGCAAAAAAGAATTTTTAAAATTCATTCATCTTCCGCTTGAAAATCCAAGTTTGTATTTTAACCTTCTACGTCTTTCTCGATTGTTTCATCGCCTAAAAAGGTGAAAACGGATGGTCCGCAGAAGGAATCAAATGCAAATAGTTTTTGATGTCTTGAAGTTTCGCTTCTGCTACTGGTTTACCATTGGGCCATAGCGGAGTCAGATGTCTTGAAAATAATGTTCCTGGTTGCCTTCCTTTTCCTTTTTTGATATTGATCTCTGTATACCTAACGCCATCATCGTATTTCGTTTTTGTAAATATACNAAACTTTCTTCTTTCTTCAACAGAAATTCTCTCATGACACTTAATCACACATGAACAAAACCAATCAACAAACTCTTTCGGTTCTACGAATTTTCCATCAGCTGAATAATATAAACAGTTGTGAAAAATTTCCTTCAATATTACTATTGAAACGTTCAATAAGTAGTAGGGCTCTCCTGTTTATAATCTGTTTTATTTTTCACATCAGTAACAGGTTCAGAATTTGTGACCATGAAAAAATTCTCAACATCTTCAAATTCCTGGAAATCGTTATTTTCAAAATGTTCACTCGACCTTTCATTACTTTTTTATTTCTGAAAAGATTCTGCCGTTTCTACACTAGGACATTTTTCAATAGGCTTTTTTCCAGTAGTTTCAGTCGTAGTCTCAATATGAGTAGGTATATACTCATTATTGTCATTAGTTACGTCTTGTTCTGAGATCTATAAGAACAGAACATTTCAATAAGGAACGAACTGTGTCATACAAAAATAGACTCAATAATAGGTATCTGATAAGTAACGGAACTCGAGAATAATATTAAATAACATGCAACTCTCGTTTTCTTCACAGATTAACAGTAAAAGGCTCGGAAATAAGCCAAGTTGTAGCAGAGTTTTTTTTTAAATTTGAGGTTAGAATAATATAAAATTATATAAACATTATTTTAGTATGTGTTACCGTATGCGTATTATCCTCTGGCGAAATAGCTAATGCTTTTCCTCTCTTTATGCTGAATCTTGTTCTTTGGAAGTACATTTTAATTGAAAAACGAATATTTTTCGTCACTAGCTGTCAACAAACAACAAAATGATTTCGATGAAATCTGACAATTGTATTATGCAAAAGAGTTCCAAGTAACGTTGGATCCATTTCGACACAATAGTTCTGTTCAATATACCGCAACAAGGCACGAAGTATTGAAAAATGTGATAAGGACTTCTTACAATTTTCAGTTGGTTCAGACTATAGAACTATAGGTGCCGATACACTCCTAACAGTTGGTTCTCTCTTACAAAACCTTAAGAACGATATTTGAGCTCTAAAACACGGCATATCTCATTTTACCGGAAAATGTCAGTTGGTTCCTTATTGCATAATGGGGTCCATCAGTTATGTCGATATCCTCAGCAACTCATGTAATACTGATTCCTCATCTTAACAATTTCTTTTACTCTCTCAACATTTTCATTGGTTGTTGATGTGCTGGGACATCCAGAGGGAGCGTCGTCATTCATATTTTCCTGAAATTCTGTATAAAAGCTAGTACCACCTATCATCATCTTTCTTACTTGGAGTACATGAACATGTCCAAGGACCTACACCCCAAGTTTCACCAACGAAATTTGGGATTTAGGTCCCAAACAAATCCAATGGAATTATGTGCTGATTGTGAGAACAATGGTCACTTATGATGCAATTACCTGGTGGCCGCAGGCTTTACAGAAAACGGTATAGACGAAGCTCTCAGGCTAACAGGGACAGGTTTGTCTGGCCATCAGTGGTGCCATCAGTTCCACACCGTCAGCGGCCATGGAGATCCTTCTAGATCTACCTCCTCTCCACATTTTTTTGTAAAGAGAGACTAGATGGACTGTATACTGAATACTAACAAAAAAGTGATTGGAATATATTTCGATATCATGAAAGCTTTTGTTACTGTATCTCACTCTAAACTCCTGGAGTAACTAACACAATACGGACTAAGAGGCGTTTGCCTTGAACTTTTCCGAAGTTACTTAAGAAACAGAAAACAGTTCATAAAAATAAATGAGTATAAGAGTAACCAACCAATAAAAAAGTGTGATGTTTCTCAAGGCACGGTTTTAGGTCCTGTCCTTTTTTTGAATTACATTAATAATTCACTAAACACAAATTTTGATGATGATCTATATTCGTATGCAGATGACACTGTATATGTAGTGGATGGAGATAACTGGGATGAGACCATATCGAAGGCTGAAGTTGGCAGGTATGAAGTTACATTAAAAAACTAATTTTTTTTTTTCGTAGTTGATTTCATGTGTCTGGATCTTTCGTGATTTACTGATGAAGAAGAGCCATGACGAAACTAATTGAGATTGAATACATAGTCGCCTTCACATTCACCGAAAGCGACAAACTGTCAACCGAGTTTCCAAACTATTCCAGTCGAATTCAATATCAGGAACTGCTTTCAATAAGCTCTACATCACATCCAACCACGTGTTTCATAAATCAACACCTCAAATCGAGCAGTGCATCAAGTCACGTCTGCTAATAATGCAAGAGCCACGTTTATCGAATCCGCTACATCAGATAATGTCCTGATAGGACGCTATGGTTACACGTTATGTTATACGGTTGGGATCTCAACGTGCAAAAGTAACAGTCGCCTATGATGAATGTTCTGGAGTGAATTTGCAGTCCTAACTCAAAATGATGTAGAAAATTTTCATTGGGATCCTTCAATAGAGACTTTTGGTGGTTGCAAATCATCAACTTGAGCGATGTTTAAAATCGATTCGAATGAAATAAATCGTTTAAGGAAAAAAATATTGCAATTGTGAAAGACTAACTGGCGAAGAAAGTAGTTCAAATCCAATTTGTCAAATGGATTATGTCTCAAATGATATTTTTCCGCTCTGTTATAGAAGTTATAGTTTTTTTAACTCACGCAATTTATAGTCAATCAGTTGTGAAGGCAATTATAAAATGTTATAGTGAAATATATAGAGCGTTGTATCTCATCCAACCAACAATGTTGAGAAAAGATTCTACTCTATCAAAAAATACTTATTGTTCATATCACTTGAGGAGTCTCTGAATGAAACATTCCAATCGTTAATAATTTTTAAGAATACTTTTGTCCGTATTTTTTTACGCGCTTTATAATAGCTTCATCTGTATGTATGTATGTATATATGTATGTTTGTTTGTAACTTAAGCCGGGAGCAAAACACTCAGAGAAGAATATAATTCATTAAAAAATAAATTAAATAGGTTACTGAAAGCTGCTAAGAAAAAATATGCTCAGAAAATAGTGAATAACAGCAAAAACTCAAAATAACTATGGAAATGTGTCGATGAGATATGCATTAAATCTAGACCTGAAACAAAAATACCGATTATTCAATCAGAGAATGGCTCAGTGAAAAAAAATACTTTGGAAATTTGCAATAATTTCAATGAGTACTATGCAAATCTTGGTCAAGAATATGCCCTTGAATGAACAAAGATTACAGAATTCAGAAGAGCAGGTTTACAAAGTTATTATGAAATTAAAACATAAGAAATCTCCAGGTCATGATGGAATTAGCTCAGAAACGCTCAAATTGATTGTCAATGAAATCAAAATGCCAATAACTTGCCTAATTAACAAATGTTTACAGAAAGGCTGCTTTCTCCAAATATTCAAAATTGGAATAATAAAACCACTTTTCAATAGTGGAGATAAAACAATAGTGTTTAACTATAGACCTGTATCACTGATTTCAAACATAGCCAAAGTAATAGAGAAAATTCTGAAAATGAAATTAGTGAATTTTACTAGGAAATTCAAATTGATATCTGATCAGCAATACGGATTCAGGGAGGGAAGATCAACGGAACAAAATCTAACTACTTGTATTTACGAAGCTCTTGACAAAAAAATCCCAGCAATGTGCATCTTCGTTGATTCATCCAAAGCGTTTGATACCGTCAGTCATACAAAACTCCTGAGATAATTAGACAACTGCGGAATACGTGGGAAAGCTTACGATATTTTCGAAAGCTATCTATGTGACCGAGAACAGATAGTTAGTATCGATGGAATTATGAGTTATCCCAAAATTGTTACTTATGTTGTTCCGCAAGGAACGGTTCTAGGACCAATCCTGTTCACAATATATTTGAATGAGCTATTGCAGATACCAACAAAAGCTAAAATTTTGGGCTTTGCTGACGATACGGCTGTCTTGTATACCGACTCTTCATGGAACCAATTGAAAATGTCTGCAGAAAAAGATTTCTATAGTAAAGTTTTCACGGATAGGAATATGCTGAACTGGTTTTCCGGGTATTTGATCCGTGTATGTGATATTATCTCTAATTTCACCGACGTTTCGACAAAACTTCAGCTTAAAATAATAACGAACGAAAAATATTAATATCATTGTGAAAAAAGCGTGGGCGCTTTGTGACATATTTTGTTTATATCATGCACCCGTCACTTTTTTTACAATAATCCTAGTATTTTTCGTTCGTTATTGTTTTAAGCTTACTTAAAAAATATATTTTTAACTTTTTAGTTCGAAGTTTAGTTCGAAACTATATTTAATACTAAGTGTTTTTTCCAGAGCTTCCATATCACAGGCATATTCGGACTGTTCAAAAACCTACGAAAGTATTGTTCACTTTGAATACGTTTGATGTTTCTCATTGAACATTATTTTTTCATGTCTGATATTTCGTGTTGTACAGATTTCTACATATATTATCTGTCCATTTCCATTCATTTTTATTTAATTTTAATATGTGATCTAACTAGTCGCTATGCTTTCTCCATATTATTGATTATCCAGAACGGAGATTTATTCAACAAACCAAAATACTATAATTTGTGATTAAATACCGAACAGCTACGTTTCGACCCGCCAAGGTTTAATCAGTGGTGATAGACTGACCCCTGAACTGTCCTGTTAGTGAAGGCCATCATATCTGTCTCTACGTCATCTCTCCGTCATCTATGGGAGCGCAGAGGAGTATCCTAACTTTCTCTTGATTATTTCTTCTTAAACAGCACGTTGAAATTGACAACATATTTTTTTTAATATAAATACTTGTTCACAAAAAAAATTGAAGCTTCAATAATTTTCTAATTATTAAATGCCAGCGCCTTCGATAGCAGACTGTGTTATCTTCGTGGCAATGATCAAACTGAAAATTATATCTTCTTGTTTGTTTTTTTTACGGTTAGATCCCATTATTGAATTTATTGATGCTTCATTAATCAGAGTTTGGGCAGGTATTTGTACTCCCCTTTCTTCGGGATATCTCATTAAATTCGCCTGTACTTGAGTTACAGATTAGGTTTTGTTGTATTTTGATTTATATCTGTTTTTCTATAAGTGAATTACGGCTTTGGAATTTATGAATGTTAGGTTTTCCCAGATGTTCATACGATTTCCTTTATTGACTTGTTTTATGAGTTTGATATTTTCTGGTGAGGGAAAGTTATGTTTGTTTTGTATGGCGTGTCTGGCGAGGTTTGATTTATATGTTAATGGGTTTTTGAATGTTTTTGTCCTCGTCGTACCTTTGGATCAGTTTTTTCAACAAATGCCTACCCTAACAGAACATAATTTGTTTTGGTTATCATTCTGGAGTTTTCATAAAAAGCCCTGTATTTGAAGAAAGTGGATGTGACACTAACAATAGGTCGGAATGTTGAGTTGCCCTGTAGTTATTATTATTCCACTTCTTCGTCCATTTCCTGTATAATTGACGCCTTAAGTTATGGTTATTATTTGAATGTATATATGTATACACTCAATGTTCCTGCAAAGAAGGTAGAAATGATATAACAGCATTATAGAAATGATAAGTGGGAAAATAAACCAGTCTCTTTTCAAAATCCATTTCAAACACATATGAAAACATTTCTACGCGAAAGATTATGCGGAACAATATATACCTCAAAGAATTGGCCCATTATGACGAAGTAAAAACAGCAAAACATGTCAAGAATGGTCTTTTTGACATTGATATCCAAAGATTATGAATGTCAAATGAGAGGGAAGATTCCTCATCTGATCAGCATGTATTTTGAATACTCAGTACTTGTGGAAGTTAGTAGTGGGTACTTCAAAATTATGAAGTAGTAAACAAAAAATTACCGGCTAGATAATAGGAAGAAACCGAAGACAGTTTTCAGTTTGAACTTCTAAGAACGGAACATAAAAACTACAGGAAAATCTTCAATTTGTTCTAAAAGCGGTTCCTGTGCGAAAGTGGCGATTCACATTAAATATGAATCGCTGGAGATCAAATACATTTGGAAAAAACATTCTCATAGAGTGTATTTCCAGTTCTCCAAATGAAAGACTTCTCAAACAGTGTTCGAGGGGTACTGAGTTGAACCTCAAAATGATGAGCAGCCACAGTCCATCGCGTATTTCTGATATGTACCGCTCTCGGTAGAATCTAATATGCCGAGTTACTTGGCACATTTGATGTTCTAGACCATCGAGGTTACCAGTGATCTTCGCATCTCCAATCAGGTTGATGGCTCTTTTCTGGATGGAATCCAGTAGCTTAAGGGTATGCTTAGGGACAAAGCCCCATATATGAGAATACTATCCCAAAGAAGGTCTGATCTGAGCTTTATAAAGCATCAAAACTTGCTGAGGTGTGTACTGTTTTCTGATTCGGAACAGGGTTCCAAGCTTTTGAAAAGCGGCTTTTGCAATTCTAGCGATATGCTTGTGCAAAAAAATATTGGTGTCCATTTTAGCGTCAAGCAAACTTATCGAAGCAGAAAGCGGATCGTCTGTCATCACATCAGTATTTCCCGTTCGGTAACATTTATCTTTTTATTTAAAATCTATGCCTGAGTTTTTGTGGTAATGAATTGAACCTGGTTAGTTTCACCACAATTCGAAATCACTTCTGGATCATCATTAGGATATGCAACCTCCTGCTGTCGGTGAAGATGTGCATCCGCAGGGTAGCCATCGGAATTCACCAAATCTACCAATTTCAACATAGTGAAGAGAACACAGAGTGAACTCTTTCAACCAGTTTCAATTGATGGTAAAATAACATTATTGAAAGATTCATCAGTGAAACCCCGCTTGAAAATCAACTAGTCGAAAGTAATTACGATCATCTGCAGGAAAAGCTGTATTCAACTACTGGAGATGCCACTCACTCATTTGGCCAGAGAGTTTATAAATTGACAGTCAGAAAAACGGTTGACAATACCGAGAAATGACATTTCGGGTATGATTCATGAACATGAAGAAATCTACTCACATACGTATAGTTTATGTATCGAATCGAACACAAGCATTTGCTTTATTTCTACTAATATATCTTCTAATGTAGATACTTCGAAACCCACTATTCCCTAAAGAGGTCAGAAAAACACATTCAGTTTCCTGCACCCTTCAGTCAGAAGATATTTCTCCTCATGATCAAAAGCTCCAGGGAAACAGAATACATTTCTCAATTCACTTATTCCCAAATCAAATTGACCGCTTAACACAAAGCAGTAATTTATCTACTACTACCTCCAAAGTTCAACCGAGAATAAACATGGTTTGGAAACACACATGATTAATCGCTCCCATTCACCACTCAATCTATAGCTTCGGGGTTGAACCTTGATTTAGTTTAGGAAAGTTCTCCCAGTTGTTGATTGAGTATTGTTGAAAGTTGATCTGTATATTGCGCAGTGTACATATCTGAGAGACTTTTGAACAGCGATCATGTTTCTAAATTACACCATAATGTATAAACTGAGGGATACGAGTATTTTACTCAAAAAAGTTTGCAGTGGAGTGAAACACGCAAAGTGTTTTGCATTTTTTCGATAAGGGTGGTTAACACAAATATGTGATTAATAATAAAGTTTCTAAATGCCATTATCTGGGTAAAGTATTTGAACGCTTGCATAAACTTCCTGGTGTTACATTTTGTATACATACCTCATGATGATATTCCGCATTGTATAAACTTGAAATAACCTGATGCATAGTCACGTTCCAAAAAATGCGTATTATTTATGATCGTAATTTTGAAAATGATGAACAACGTCATAATATAACATCACGAAAACATGCATTCGAATGTATACAAACATACAGGTGGTTCCGAGCCAAAAACGGACGTGTAACGAAAATTTCAAAGAACACATTAATCTTTATTACCAGGGGGACTAATTCAGACATGGAAATCATACCCCTTGCGGTCAGCAGCTACCACCCCTATTTATTTCAATGGCAATGAACCTTTTTCGTGAAGTACGAAAAATCACTCACTAGCAGCGCTAGTAGTTCGGTAGGGACAAACACTGCCTAAATCCTCATGTAAACATATGGTAAAGTACAATCAAAAAAGGATGTTTCAACAGGAGAGGATGTTCCTAGAGCAAAACTGAAATTTGCAACTGTAAAAGATAACAATTTTGTAACATTAGAACGTTGGCTTGCATGAGGTAATATAAAAGTAACTGAAAAAAAAGTGAATTAATAGACAGGTTAGTATACAGACCCTAGTAAAAGAGTAGCGAATAACACTGTTTTACATGCGAATAGTTTATATTTGTCCTTACTACTAGTGTTGCTTCTCGTGATACGTGCGCTATACTATTCTCAGGAAGAAGTCTTATTGGTTCATTCGTTACTGAGAAATTAGAGGAGAGTCTCCTAATATGGGGTACTTTTTTTGCAAAACACCATAATGAAAAATTTAAAGAAATCTAGCATTCAATAAGAAAAAACATTTTTTTAAGAAAATCAGATGAAAATATGCAGAAAAAAAAAGTGCACTACCCCATATTAGAGGCATATAATATCCTAATATGGGGTACCTAATTTAATATGTGAAATTTGAAAATAAGTAAAATTATTTTGTTTTTTTTGTGAAATATTCATTTATGGAAATTCAAAAAGTATATCTAATGAAAAGTTTCGTCCTTTATGAACGCCTAGGTACGCCAAAATTTCTCAAAAAGTCAAATAGTTCCTAGGTCCTGACGACATCATATAGTAAATGAGGCAAAACATTAACATTTGTAAAAATATCAACAGCATCAATATTCAGAGTATAAAATTCTTTATCGATCAGTAAATAATACAAAACAATAGAATAAATATGGAGATATGGAGCCAAACGAGCACATTAAAATTTCATAAACTATACACCTTATGATTTGATCTCCACAAACTTCATTTGAATAAATATATCACATGTTTTGCTAATACAGTAGCTTTCTCGTAGTGAACTGAGTACTTGATGATGGTGTTCCACATGTACTCAAAACGTCATTTTGTATAACTGATAACTTTACATTTACTCTTTTTCTGATAGTACTAACTCAGCAGCTTGAAGAATGTGATGAGATTTGCGATAATACAAATGGTATTTGGTTCATCATTCATTTCAATCCTGAGGAAAAGTATACCTAAAATTCAAAGTAAAAACGTCTTTTAGATGGCAATTATCTAATAGTTCATCTTTCTTACATTTCAGAAATAATTTGACATAACGTTATTTTGAATTGCTGACAACTTTTGTCATGGAAAAAATGTCACGACAGAAATGTAACAATTCAGAAAAAAAATCTAAAAATCATAATGTTATACCCATTTCAATATATTCATACGTTTTTCTTGTATTTCCACCTCTGTGCAGATTCTTATTGATAAATACTGTACTTCATTGCAGAACACCGCTTTGAATTCCAATAACAATTTTTATTATTTGATTTTTCAGAGGGCTTGAACTCCGAACCAATGTTCGACTCTTATCAGCCTGCATCTAGAATTCCTATGCATTCGCAGTTGAAGTCAGAATGAACTGGCATTTTCATTATCAACCACATTTTTGATTATCTATACATTTTATAAAATTTTTCGAAACATAAAACTAAACTGATACTTTTCAAATCATGAATTGTTCTGCTACTGTCTCTATAATTCTGAAACCATCTTTGTTACAGGTATGAAGCCAAGAATGAAAAACCATTTCCGAGCTCATCAACTTAGCGTCTGGCTCAGGCTGATCCCAGAACTCCATCGCGCTGGAATGGAAGACGTCGTAGCCAGACACAACCTCTTCAGAAACCACAACAACGCCGATTTATATGATGGTGCCGTCCGACCTGATCCACTTTCCCGAGTGAGCTACTACGACCCTACCATGGAACTTGTTAGAAGGAGACCGAACGCCAGTTTAGCCACTTTAGAAGTCCCGACAACCATAGAAACCATGGTCACCACGTGTGTTAATGTGGTATCTTCTGGAAATTACAACCACCAGTTGTTCCAGAACCAAAACAACGCAAGCGATACCTTGGCTAGCTTGGAAGCAGCAGGGTACGCAGCTTATAGTACTGCTCTGAGTGTCACCATAGCTATTGGCTGTTCCCTTTTGATACTGAACGTGCTAATTTTCGCTGGTGTTTATTACCAGAGAGATAAAACTCGAATGGAAGTGAAAAACCTGCAGCAACAGCAAAACAGAAACCAAGCCACTTTCGAAACCATCTCCAAGCACCAGCACTACCACTTGGGACACTCCCAGAGCTCCAACGTCATCGTAGACGTGGAGCAGGACACTTCAGCGATGATACTAGCAGCGAACGCACAACAAGACGCTCACTTGAACAAAGTTCAACACCAACACCTCTGCCCTACTAGCATATCCAATCAGCTCAAAGCACCACCTCCCAGCCCAAACGTCATACTTCAGAACTGCATGACGCTGCCAAAAAACGCTTCCATGCACAACTATCAGTCGAATCAGAATAGCCAGGGTTGTATGACGCTTCCGAAGAACGCCAGCTTGATGAACAACACAGCCTGCGTCATAGCGGAGATGCAGCAGCAAGGCTACGTGCAGCCTCCTAATGGTAACGCCACAATGCCGCTTTGCGTGCCCAAGCCACCTCCACCACCCAGGGCGCGGAGTCCTGAGAGCCAGCCCTTATTGTCTTCGCATCATAATAATGCGGGTAAAAGTGCCATGAGAGTGCCACACGCGGCGATGAGTGAAATGAGGGTGTGATATAACTAAGTGCTGTGAACTGCGTGCTCAAAGTGACATATATTCGTCCGATAATCAGTGAATAGCGTGGATAGGAAAATTTGTTTTCTGATTTTGAATTGTAATGAGTTCTGAAACATTCGGCATGTTGTATTGATTTTTTTTTTGCATTCTTCTTGGTAAGAAAAACATATGTTGCCGTTTATAGTTACATACTCCACTCCAACCTGAACATCTGAATGAAAATATTTCTTCTATCGTTTCAATTTACGATCTGTGATTGAAAAATGTATGATGAGTATTTCAAAAGATGAAATTTTCTCGATTATTTCTTCAAAGCAACCATGGATCTACTTCTCAAATGAAGAAGATGAGCTGGTGTGATACTGTTGAGAGTATAACAATGATTGCTACATTTTGATTCTCAAAACATGAAATGAAATCGAATTGAGTGACAAATGGAACGATTTGGTCACCAAAAATCTAACTCAACTCCATTACAAATTCAATTATTTATATACAAAACTTTTTGTCATGTATCTTTACGTATGATATTTTTTTGAAAATTTGATGAGCTCAATTCATGGATTCAACTACTTTTTCAACTTTTTTCAAAATTTTTGTTAGAAAATATATTGACTTGAAGGAAACAACTAATTTTCTGCATTATTATTCTGTAATTATGCAATTCAATGTGATTCATGTAAAAAATGTAGCAATCAATGAAATGTTATAAAAGTTTTGCCTCAAAAGAATTTTGGAACTTGATAAATATAATTGAATAAACGTTACAATTTTCAATGGTACATTGCAGGTACTGAATACCACAGTTTTATCTTTGAAAATTCAGTTGAGTGCACGTTTTCGAAGACCTCACATAATAAATAGCAAGTGAATGAAAGAACTGAATTTTCCAAATAATCTCTGCAGGAATATTCTGAAATATGTTTTCCGGTATTTCTATTATTGAAAAAGGAACTTTTTCAACTCATTTAAATCCCCAGATAGAATAATAGGGTACATTGTTACACCTTTTGAGATAAATGGTTCACCTAAAAAATTTGTTATAAGTACATTATATCACAGAGAAAGATTTTTTTCGATATCAATTAACAAAACTTCTCAAACTTACTGGAGGAAAATATCTTTTTGAGACAACGATGTTAACACAAAAATTATAATAATAAACTATATTTTCGGTTTTTCTGATTATTTTGTCAAGTACATTTTTCAGTCAACAAAGAAATGATTGATGATTATAAAAATATTCATCCCACATTGTTCTGTGAACTGTGGAATATATAGAAATTGTTTGATTTTCGTCACCCAATATGCGAAGTTGAACGGTTTTAGAATATTATTTCAATTCAAAATCAAAATTCCTTTCTTGAATTAGGAAAATAATCTCCATTTTCATTATCATTGTTTCATTGGCCTATGATATGATCTAGTTTTTGTACATAATCCGAAATATCTCATGATTGTTCAGATGTATAAGTGTTCACTTCAGTAATTGTTTCATGAAGTAATTTCTGAAGTTTTTCGATAGAATCGATTGGGAAAAATGGAAAAATGGCGGGGTTTCTGAAATATGTTTCATAATGGGGACTCAAATGGGTCTCACTCTTGGTAGACATACAGATAACTATGGATGTAGCGGTTTCTGAAGCTTTTGAGTGTTTCAAAAGCATTACAAAAACTACATTTTCATATACTGAAATTGATTCGAATAACAGAAAATATAATATTTTTTACTCATGTATATTTCATCAATAATATATGTTTATGAATAAAAACGTTGATACTTGAATAAATAGTTAATGATTTTTTTCAAATTGAAATTTCAACCAAGTACGGAATTGCTGGCAGTAAAGGCATATTGATAATTTGATATGAATATCTGTGATATATGCATAAGGATGAATAATTTTTCCATGTTTTATGATCCTCAAAATTTTGTTATGAAACTATTATTCAAGGGATATGATTGAATATTTCATAAAACTAAACTATTCGAGATAATGACATTCAAAACTGATGGTGAATTTTAATATTTTGAGAATTCATATTGATCAAATAAGACACAACTTTTCAGTTTTACAGTTATTTTGTGACTACTCCAAAGTTATCTGATGTATCCATCTTGAATTAAGAAAAAACCCAGTGCTTGTACATATTTGAAAATATTTTTTTTTCATTTTGGTTTCACTGAGACGAATGATATTGGTGGAATTTTTGAAAATATGAAAATATTATTATCATTGAGCATAATGCAATTTTCTGAATGTTGAATGGAAATCAGTCAATATTAACTTTTTTCATTGAAAATTTCAATGTAAAGGAACTACTCGTGACTTGTGCTTGAATAAACTTTGATGCACTTTGTATCACTTTCAAAAATATGCTTGCCTCTACTCAAGTCTATTGTATTGGTTTGTAAAGTCGAATATTAGTATTTGCAAAGAATTGGACTATAGACCTGAATTATTTCTCAACATAAATGTGGTTATGAACGAAATCCTCAGCATTAATTTCAAAAATTCATACTTCAATATTGATTGTCCTATCAACTTATGAAACTGCCAGTATTATTCGTCGTTATTTTAGAATTACGAAATGATATCATCTGATGTAGGGTATTTTGTAATATATTCCTGATAAAACTTAATATTTTGCATTCTGTGCCAAAGATATCTTATGTGCGCCGAAGATTTATTTTCTCTTGTACAAAGTACGTTGAAAGACTTTAATCTAGTGTGAGAACACAAAGACAATCTTCTAAATCAATGATATATTAAAAAGTGTAGGTCCGTTTCAAATTTCAACGAAAAATTAGTACGACTAGGAAATTACTTGAAATTCATTCATATGCAGCGATTTAATAGGTTATGTATATACACATTTCGTTTTTCGGTGAATTTTGGAACAGTCATCTGTCATTGGAGTTGAAGTGAATCGACAGTGGTTTCTGTGGAGTTTTATATTGAAACTCCGTTTATGTACACTAGCCAAAACCACCGATTGAAACTATTTTTTTCCATGAACTTTAACAAATATTGAGTTTTCTTGGAATAATCGTGAATTATGAATATTGGTGAAGGATTCATTTTGTTATAAAAATCTTATATATTTTATGTCCATGATTATTTTACAGATTACTTTCATTCCAATGGCTGGTTTAAAGATGTTATAAATAATGTGACACATTAATTACTATTGAATGAATATACATTAAAATAAAATTTTGTTGTTTTATTCATATGATAAAACGTATATTCTATATGTCATACAACATTTTAACTGATATCGCTGACATTTTGACAATTTAAAAAAAATCAATCGATATTTCTTGAATTTGTTCCTAATAACAGTACCAATCATTCAGTGTTGACGGACTTCATCAGAAATTAACTGATACTAGTATTTGGATGAATATATTTTTGTAGTAATTCATATTGAATATAGAATAAAAAAAACTTTTGTCTGATTCCTAAAAATTTTTTATTTGTCACGACCGATTTCAGTTTGTTGAACCTTGATAGAATTTTCAAATTATCCAAAAATCACTTTCTCTCATTGAATCCAAACTAATTTAAGGCAATGCTGTTCGGGTGGCAAAATGACAGACTTCTTCACCAAAAAAAAATATTTGTCTTACTATCAATAACACTCCTGTACAGTTTTGTGATGTGGTGAAGAATCTTGAGCTCTGGATAGATTACTCCTTCCGATTCGAAAAGCATGTATCGGAATGCATTCGTGAAATTATCTGGAAACTGAAAATTTTGTTTGGATTTCGAGCAACTTTGAATTTGAATCTTAAAATAATACTTTAGGAATCTCTAGATTTTTTCTACCTTTACTTATTGCGATACGGTCTGTAGCTCTTGTCTTACGGCAACATCTACGCAAAAAATCCAGAAAATCCAAAACTATTGTCTTCAATTCATTAATGGTATTCGTAGGCGTCAACTTATCAGTAATATGAAATCTCGTCGAAAACTTCACTGCTCCACCTTATATCATAAAATAATTACTACCCAAACTTCCTCCTACATTCATAGAAGGATTGTGTTCCGCATTGATGTTCACGATTAATCCAGTCATTTAAGCTTAAATTAGGTAAGAATCTCGAAATTCGAGATACCCAGCTGTAAGTCTGTAAATACTTGTATATTGACACCCTAAAAGTTGTCTCAAAACCTACATATGGTAGGGTGTAAGAAACTACTAAATGTCAAGGTCGAAGGACACAAAAATCGGTTTTTTGCGCTTTTTTGGAAACATCTCATTCCTTATGGGTTTTTTGCTATTTGTATTTATTATCAATATTGTAGAATACAAAATTCTCTACAAATTTTGTTAAAAAATTTTTTATACGGTGAACCGTTTTCGAAATAGAGGGCGGAGAGCATCTGCATCTGTGCGGCTAAGATTTCTGCCTTAGTGCGGCAAGCCGGTATGATTTGAAGATTCGAGAGTAGAGAGGACATAATTCCACCAAGGACTGCAATAATCAGAACAATCATCTCGACAGATTGATCTGGATAGAGTCTGCGGAGTTCGAAGACAAAAACTTTTTTATTTTATCCGTTTTTCCTCCTCTTTTTCTCCTCTTATTATTATTACTATTTTTATTTGACACCGTAGTGTGCGCTGGTCAGGCCCTATCCCCCGAAGCTCCAATATATTCGGGAGGACGCGCCAGCATTATCAACCGATGGCAACTCCCCACACCGTGGGGTAAGTGATCATTGGGTCCGAGAATCATGTGACCTGAGCAAGCGCAGTGAGCCAAGAATGACAGCCTTCTGCATCTGTGCGGCTGAGATTTCTGCCTTAGTGCGGCAAGCCGATATGATTTTGAGATTGGGGAGTAGAGAGGACATCATTTCACCAAGGACTCCAATAATCAGAACAACCATCTTGACAGAGTGATCTGGATAGAGTCTGCGGAGTTCGAAGAGAAAATCTCGATATTTTATTCGTTCGTCTTCTCTGAAGATATTCATCTCGCCAGGTGCTGAAAACTCCACGACACATATCGTTTTGCTCTGGTGGTCAAGAAGGACTACATGAGGCTTATTAGCTTGTATGAGCATGAGGGTGGGAAATAAATAGTTTCAATAAATGCGGCACTTCTCGTTCCCCACAACGGATTCAATATCCCCCGGATAGTAGGGCAACACCGGTGTCTCGTCAATACCGTAAGACATCCGTATATAGTAATATAGAACTTTTAGGGCCGCGTTATGTCGATGGATATAGGCCGAGACCGCATATGCTGGACATGCTGATAGCAAGTGCATTAGGGTCTCGGGCGCCTCGCGACAGGCCCTGCGCCTTGTGTCAGGAACCTCTATACCCATCACGCGACTACATTAGACTGAGCAAGCCATGATGAACCCCTCAGCTCCTGACTTGAGCCCAATCGACCTGAGGAAAGTGAAAGTCAGGCGCTTTGATAAGCCAAGATCTTCAATGTTATTGAAGAAGACCCCATACATTGGCTCATCCTTGTGTCTCCATAGAAGTAAGGTGATCTCTGCGGCTTTTATCTGAGCTGTTTGCTAAACGGGTTTCAACTCGGTGACAGAGTTGTTATTATTTTTTTTTTTCACCGTAGTGTGCGCTGGTCAGGCCCTATCCCCTGAAGACCCGATACATTCTGGAGGGCGCGCCAGCATTATCAACCAATGACCACTCCCCACACCGTGGGGTAAGTGATCATTGGGTTCGAGAATCATGTGCCCTGAGTTAGCGCAGTGAGCCAAGAATGACAGCCTTTTGCATCTGTGCGGCTAATATTTCTGCCTTAGTGCGGCAAGCCGGTATAATTTTAAGATTCGGGAGTAGGGAGGACATCATTTCACCAAGGACTCCAATAATCAGAACAACCATCTTGACAGAGTGATCTGGATAGAGTCTGCGGAGTTCGAAGACAAAATCTCTTCAAAAATATTTTATCCGTTTTTCCTCCGTATTATTTTTATTAGTAAAGTAAATTGATGTATCACGACAAAAAAGTACATTGCTTCCAGCAAATTCATCTCCCTTTCTCTATTGCACGTATGAAGAATTTTTATGTTTTGACACAATGAATAAAGAAAACATGAAAATTCGCTATACGTGCTATAAAGGAAGGGAAATGAATTTGTTGGAAGCAATGGACATGAATATATTGTATGAAAACCCTAACTTCAAAACCCCCAATGGTCAACTATCTTTGAAATTTATGAATTTTGACAACTAGTTCAGGATCCATTGTTAGTTGGAGAAATCAAAAAGTAGGTTGGTGATCTTGATATATTATAAAAGATAAATAGTTTTCGTTTTACTGGAGTTTTTTCCAACACGAAACCGTTATTATAATATCTCGACACGTGTTTCGATCATCAAGTGATCATCTTCAAGAGGAAGATCATGTTTGAACTCCCTAACAAATAGAAATCAGACAAAAGTTATTTTTTTCATCCGACATTCATGGATGACTTTTGTTGACATATAAGTATTTAAAATCAGTATTCCCTTTTTATATTTTTTTATGTAATATAATTTGATTGCTTCTAATATTCATTCCATTTTTTATTAGAATATGGGATTTTAGTAATTGACTCTATTTGCCAATTCTGTCAGTTTAGCTAACTACTGAAGACCTCAAAAGAGCAACTTTGAATTTGAATCTTAAAAAAAAAATACTTTGCGAGTCTCTAGTTCTTTCTACCTTTACTTATTGCGATACGGTCTGTAGCTCTTGTCTTACGGCAACATCTACGCAAAAAATCCATAAAATCCAAAACTATTGTCTCCAATTCATCAATGGTATTCGTAGGCGTCAACATATCAGTAATAAGCTACGAGAAGCCGGGTGGCTAAATATGAAATCTCGCCGAAAACTTCACTGCTCCACCTTATATCATAAAATAATTACTACCCAAACTCCCTCCTACGTTCATAGAAAGATTGTGTTCCGCATTGATGTTCACAATCTTGATATTTGATCCACACATCATCCACAAATCATCATTGTTTGAGAAGTTTTTCCTATAATACATCGACCACTTATGCTATTCCAAATGATTTTAAGAATATGAATCTCTCCTCCTTTGGAAAATATTTATTTGAATTTATGAAATAAAAACCTGTTTTTCTGTTCGTTCCTGAAGAGTTTCATCACATATTTTGTTGTTACATCCATTGTACACCGAAAGAATGACTACAAGACTGTTACGTATTGAAAATATCGAGCGTTAAAAAATATATCCAAAACGTGTAAACTCCTACAAAGAGGTGTTAAATTGTGAGCAGCTAACGCAAGACACTTTTATTTTATTTGCTCTTTGGCCTTTTACTCAATGTAGCCTGGTCTTATATCAGAAACCAATATGTATGGAAATTGCGGGCCGTGTTTGTGGAAACTACTCACAAGTGAAGTTTACGACGTTTCTGACTGCTTTTCTGTGGGGAGGTCGTTAGATTCAACAGAAATGTTAGAGAAAGTGACTGTTTTTGTCTCGTCATGAAAAAAATTTGAAAGTAAATCATTGAAGTCATCAATAAAGATGAGCTAATAAGAAATGATTTAGATTATTATGAATAGTATAGTAATTATAGATTCAACAAAATTATGTTTTTTGTTTTCAGAGACTCAACTGTAGTAGATGAAGTTCTTGTAGATGTTCCAGAATGATTTTCAAATATCGGCTACCATGGAGCTTCAGTAACACTGCATGTAAAATAATTGTATCTGGAGTTGAGAATCTTTCGATGATTTCGTCAAATAATTCCATGTTGACGTGGAATATTCGTAAAGGAATTGACAATTGTGTATCAATATGCAACAATATGCACCAATATGCATCACCAAAATCTCCATTGAAGAGCAATACCTCAAAGTACATAAGAATTCCAGAATTTTAGCATGAGTTTCTCTAATGAAAATTGGGTTTTTTTTAAGACAAAACACAAGCACTACAGAGAAATCCTTTAGGTGCTCTCAGAGCGGTGCCTATGCGAAAGGAGTGATTCACGTTGGATTTGAATCGCTGGAGAATAAATCCATTTGGAAAAACTTCTCAGGAAACGCAGTTGTCCAGATGAAAAAGTTCTCAAACAGTAAAGTTTAGGGGTACTGAGTTAAACCTCAAAACGATGAGCAGCCAGAGTCCGTAGCGTAATTCTGATATGTACCGCTCTTGGTGAAACCAAACATGCCAAGTCACTTGAACACCTCCCGTGAAAGTATCTATAGAAGAGAGACAAATTTTCAACCTGTTTCCGATGTTCTAGGCTATCAAGGTTGCACGTGATGTTTACGTTCCCAATCAGATGGATGGCTCTTTTCTGGATAGAATCCAGCAACTTCGGGGTATGTTTGGGGGTAGAGCTTCATACATGACAACAATACTCCAAAGGGAGTCTGATCTGAGCTTTATAAAACATCAAAAGTTACTGAGGTGTGTACAGTTTTCTGGTTCGGAACAGTGTTCCAAACTTTTGAGAGGCAGTCTTTGCAATGTCAGCGACATGAATAAGACATTTCAACCCCAAAAAACTTATCATTCATCTTCTTCGACAAAATCGATGCCTGGGTTTTTGTGGCATTCAATTCAACCTGGTTACTTTCATCCTAATTTGAAATCACTTCTAGATTCTCATCAATATGCAACCTCCTGTTGCCGGTGAAGATGTGCCTCCGTAGCCGATGTCCTGGAATCCAACTGAAATGACGAGACAAGTGTGCTGTCTTCAGCAAAGCAACATATTGGATTCTAGGTTTTTTCCCAATAAGTCGTTGATATACAATAAAAAGAGGGTTGGAGACAATATGGATCACTGGGGAACACCAGCGTTGATGGAAAGGATAGTTCGTTGCCAATAAATGGCAATTCCTAGAATTCTAAACATGTATTCTGTGAGTGTCAACGACGTCCCGTCATTGAACGTGCGATTTCTACTACTACTATGGATTTGTATCGCTATACTGAGAATACCACTGAATTGAATATGGTCTATCCAACATTTCAGGTATTTGATCATACAACCTTTGGCATTCAATAATTTTTTCGTGTGGTGGTTCAAAAAACGATGACTACCTTTTTATCCACGTTGATTCTATTCCATTATGTTTACGCATCGGGGGATTTAAACGACAAAAAAGAAAGGAAACTTTTATTGTTGCAATTAATACATTACAAATGAAGAAAATAAATAAACAAATAAATACTGAATACAAAAATACTGTTTTCCATGAGACATTATTTGTGAAATTTCAAATATAAAATTATCAGTTTCATTCAAATGATCATAATTTTCAGAATTGTGTTGATCTGAAAGCTCCCACATCAATTTTTTGGATTGAAAATGAATCTGGACGGTGTTAAAAAAATGTATGGACTCTTCCACAAGAATTAAAGGAATATTTTTTCACTGAGAA
The DNA here is from genome assembly GCF_000500325.1 of Leptinotarsa decemlineata. Classification (NCBI taxonomy): domain Eukaryota; kingdom Metazoa; phylum Arthropoda; class Insecta; order Coleoptera; family Chrysomelidae; genus Leptinotarsa; species Leptinotarsa decemlineata. Next base: position 90,174 of record NW_019290733.1, read on the forward strand.
AATAAAAGTGTATTTCAACATATTCAAATCAACTATGAGAATACAAAAACAAACTTGATGGATGAGATAAAGAAATAGATCTCATCATTAGTAATCAGCTAGGATATGAATGCCATATTTCAATTCAGTAAAAACACATCCTGAATGAGAATGGAATAAATATGAATATGGTTTCTGATTCCAACTGGATATGATTTTTTGCCAATATATGGCAATTTTTCGGTTTTATGTGTAGAAGAACGCCATGAATGAATATTTCGTGTTATATTTCTCATTATTCTGAAAAACAAAAATTCATTAAATTCCTGTTGAATTGATGTTCTTTGGAAAATCTGGTTCAACTTGAATGAATCATATATGTCATGATATACTTTTCATGTTGATAACCTTCCAAAAAAATTTAGGTCAAGATGAGCGCTCTTAAGTTTTTGAGTGTTTACAATTGAAAATTGCAAGATGAATTGTATTTTGCTGCTATATTTCACTAGTACATGTTTTCACGATTTCCTCTTTTGAACTTTTTTTGATCGTAACCAGTCAAAAAAGTAGTTAAGAACGACTTCACAGCATTAACATTCAGAGAATATAATAGAAAACAACCACACGAGTCGCAGTACTATAAAATTTACTGCTGAGGAGTGAGCTTGAACTATGAAGGGTTCTTCTAGTAAATAGTGAAAATCTAATTTTTTCTGATTTCAGTGTCCCGTGAAATTGCTTGGAATGCACGCGCTTTATTTCACAAAATGGAAAATTATTGATGCAGAAAACCATCATCACATTAACATTTCGAAATAAAAGTATTATTTTTTATGCTACCGAAGTGATTTCATCAAATTCTAGTTCTAACCACCTCACAAAAATTATATTTCATAGTTCACTATTGAGAATTTTGTATCTTCCAAATGTAACTCGATCTATTTTATAGAACTGAATTTCAAAAATTGTGAAAAGTGGTGATTGATTCTGAAACGTCAATTACATTACTGGAGTTTCTTCCCAACACCAAATCATTATTTTCAACACCTCGACACGTGTTTCGATCACCAAGTGATCATCTTCAAAGAGGAAGATTAAAACTAAGAACTAGTGCGCGGTAATCCTATTTATGCTATAAAGGTAACCCATACAGGTAAACCATATAGGTATACCAATCTAAATTGATTTAACAATTTTGCCTTATCTATAATTTTACAATATATGTTTATATAAAACAAATAGCCCTACAATACCCCTCGAGAAACCGTTAGTGGCTGGTATTTCCTGTATTGTACGTCTTTCTTTTGTGAACCTATATTGTGTTAGAGGGAAAGTCAAACGACGATACACTAAAAAATTCAACCCAGCACGTTTATGCTGTCCACAGTGATGTGAACTGTCAGGAATATACCTGTACGTGCTTGTTTCTTTTTTAAGAGGTATTGTAGTTGACATAATGAGGAAAAAGAAGTTTAGGTTAAGAATGAACGAAATCTAGACTTTCAAAAACCAAGATAAATACATCTCAGTTCCATGCCACCAATATACGAGGAACTTTGGAAAGATTTTTAAGGAACTAGGTATGAAGGTGGTTTTTAAAACAAGTCATACCCTACAGAGCCTTTTGAGAAGTCCGAAAGACAAAGTACAGAATTCGAAATAGTCTGGAATTTACGAAATTGAATGTAAGGACTGCGATGCAAAATATTATGGACAGACAAAAAGATCAATCAAAGTAAGATATAAGGAACACATAGCACACTTAAAATATGGAAGACCTGAAAAATCAGCAGTCGCCCATCATATTTTGCAAGTTCATTAAGATTAGTTAGACAAGTTAACAACAACAGGCAACTAGATGCCTATGAGAGTGTAGAAATAAGTAAACACAATAATATTTTGAATAACGATGACGGACCTATACCAAAGAGAATAATATATAGCTTGTTGAAATAAAATAAAATAAAATAATGTTGTTGGGTTTACTGATTACTACATAAGGACACATTGCAAAAATAAATTTGGATAGGCAATATTGTGAAATTAATTTTTATATAGCTGAAAATTGTTTTATATAAACATATATTGTAAAATTATAGATAAGACAAAATTGTAAAATTAATTTAGGTTGGTATACCTGTATGGTTGGTACGCCTGGATGGTTTACCTGTATGGGTTACCTTTATAGCATAAATAGGATTAGCTCGCACTAGTTCATAGTTTTAATCTTCCTCTTTGGAGATGATCACTTGTTGATCGCAACACATGTCGAGGTGTTAAAAATAACGATTTGGTGTTGGGAAAAAACTCCAGTAATATTCATTACTACACCAAAGGTTCCAAACAGTGCATCATAAGACTACATTCCCAAGTTATTAGTACTTAATCATAACGAAACCCCAATACATTTTCATACATTTCTCATTTTCCTAATTAGAACCGAATTATATTTTTCATCGAATATATGTTTTTGTATTGATCACAACATCCATGAAAACCTTCATTAACGGCAGATGCGTTCACAATTGCCTAACAAAACACCCCTCTCTAAAAAAATGGTCGGTCTTGCGGTATCATGAAAAGATATCATTCATCAAACGAGAATTGTGTCAGAAGCACTCAGATAAATGAGAGTTCAAGATATATACATGAGAGAACACAAAAATATAAATCATCACTCCAATAAATTAGCTATCCATTACTAGAAATATTATTGTACATTTTTTCAGTTCCGTCATAGATTGCTTTTACAGAATTGTGAGCGATCAAGCTGATGAAAATGCGTGATATCACGCACCCATTTATTTCGTGGGAAATGATTCAAAAGCTTTGTCACCTTAATGTACTAGTCAGGAAGATACATAGGAAAGGGCAGAATCCGAAACTGTCTGGTTCTTGTACAGGATATTTTTTGAAAAATGTGCATACATTATAAGTGTGAAATCCTGAATAATCAAGTCTATTGTTCTTTATGTCTAAACTAAAAAGTTCGCCCTTCTACACTTGTATAAAGTTCTCTATTATAATTTTTATATTTTTTAGATTGTGGAAGGTAACAAATACCCAAAAAAGGTCGATAAAAAACTGATTTTCCTCCATAAAAAATGGCTTTCGTTGAATAAACAAAATACTCCTCACGACATGTCTATAGCCTCAAATTATTGGGTGATTTTTTTACAGTTGACAGCTATCTGTTACAATTCAAAACTCAGTAATAAAATCTATTGTATCAGTATTTACAGTAAACTGTATACATCATTGATATGAATCTATACATATCGTTGACTCGTATACGTATCATATACTAAAATTACGAGTACATATAGATTGCTAACGAATACTCGAACTCGATTTTGTAAACTGGTGTTCTGAAAATCACACAGTATTATTTAATACATATTCAATAAATTATTTTCTCATTGTGTCACCACATCATGAGGTTTTCCACTTCTGTAGTTGATGGTTTTCTAAAGAATATTATGTATGTTTACAGACTTATGTTTTGAATGTTTCATAGCTGAGAATTCGAAATATTCAAGTATAAATCAAAAGATATTCTCGAAATCAAAACATGCGTACTCGCATGGTCCAAATTGCCATATGAGAGACAGGATTGAAGACAAAGTTTTTTCCATTTGTACACATTGACACTACCAGTATGCAAAATTCAATGAAGTGTTGTTCCATTCATAACAGATTGAGATATTGAGAAGTTGTTGCCAAATTTTATTCGAAAAATATCATCCTGGCAACATACAGCGACGTTATATGAGTGACTTGTATAAAATATGGAATTTTGACTAAGCCTCAAGACAAAAGGGATTTGGATATTCCATTTCATGTAACTTCCTGACTTAAGTTCGTCAACAGATGTTTTATATCACCCTCCAAAATAAGCAATGGTTTTTTATATGCATACTTAAATAATCAAGGCACAGTGAATGCAAACACTCATTGAAAATATTATACAAAAAAATAATAGATTGTAAATATCACATAATACTAAAAATTCACTAACTAGAACTAAAATTGAACAGGGTGGTCGAATGAAAACAAAACAAGTCCAGTTACTCACAGTTTGTTTCAAAACAAGAATTGCTCAACGGTCGATTCAAATTTTGAGAGGGGGGTAGTTCAAATATGTTTTCCACAATCCCTAAATCCTGAATAAGATCATGGTCATTTTTTTTTTGTTTGTTAGAATGAATGTCAGAAAACAAGATTGAAAGTTGACGAAAAATGATATCTTCAATCACTTTCCATAATGAAAATCAGGTGGAGTTGTGTGTCACGTGTACCTCAATTCCTGACATTATGCGCTTCTAACGGTTATGAACTGTCTAATACAGTAATTTTCCCGAGTAGGGAGGACTCGATCCTATGAGAGAAGGAAATATTAAGAGCAGATAGTTGTTGGTTCACAGATGGATCAAAAACACCTCCAGGTTCTGGTGTTTTCAGTCGCAGACCCAGAACAGAAATATCAACCCGCCTAGGGACCTGAGCGACTGTATTTCAAGTGAAAGTCTATGCTATTAAATTGTGTGTGGAGAGATTGGCAGAATTCAAGCTCATACACAAGTCAATAAAATTATTCTCGGACAGTCAAGCGGCGTTAAAAGCTCTTGGCTCCTACCGAGCACCGTCTAAATTGGCAGCAAATTGCCAAAAATTACTCTCCTCTATGGAAAGAGTCAACAAATCATCTCTGGTCTGGAGTCCTGGCCATACTGGCCTGGAAGGCAATGAGGCTGCTGACTCCATTACAAGGGAGGGTGTTGCAAGCAGCTTCATCGAACCAGTACCTGTCATTGGCATCGCTTTCGATTAAGCCAAAAAACATTGAACACTTATGGATTTATGGACTTCTGGGGAAACCTCATAAGATTGGCTCCCTCCAAGTCGTTTATTCACCCTTCAAAGCTGTTGGGCTACAGTAGGTAGAAACTCGATGTCGTCTAACAGGCCTTCTCACAGGTTAATGTTGTCTGAATCATCATATGCAGAGACTCGGACTGAAGACAACGTGAGTCGCCTCTGTTTGGAAAATGATGAAAGAGCCCAGCACATACTCAATGCCTGTCCCGCTGAGGAACGAATCAGGTTTTCAAAGTTTGGCAGAGCCACACTACCACAATCTGACCTGGAAGGTCACTCACCATGTAAACTAGTCAGCTTCGTTGAAACAGCTGGGTTTATTTGGTCGTGTGTAAATAGGTTCCAATTCCATTTACAATTCAGAAGTTAGATTGGGGATATGGAGGTAACAAGGATGAAAATATGGTGGCTGAATTTCAACTGTGAGGAATTACCCTTGTTTAACTTTCATTGACTCACTCTGTTGATAGTTTTTAAATCTACTCGATACCCAATCCTTTAATGACTTATTTGTTTCTGTGCACATTTTTCATTCAGTATCAGTTCACAGAAGTACATGAAATTTGAGAAAATATATACAGGATGATCAAAAGAACGCGAGGTGGTAACATCGTTTACATATAGTGTTTGTTTCATCTAGCTTTCATCAGAGGTGTCGATAAAAATAAAAAGAAAAACCGATAGAGGTATCACCAAATCTTTGATACAAGTGAAATATGAAAACTTGAACAAAGGACTATAAGTCAAATGTGTGAAGTAACTTTTTCATTCTCCCATTTTCCTGTATTCAGATCAACACTCAATAATATCACTGAATTAATAACAGAAGATGATACACGAACCAATATTCTTGTTTCTGTTCTAACCAAACACCACCACACAAGAGTTCATATTTTTTTCACAATCGTTCCTGTATCGGACTCTTCAGAAGGAGTGGATTCAGAACTGGAAGATTCCTTGTTCAAAGTGGCATTCGAATTCTTCGATAGGGTTGGTATTTGAGATTTTTTCAATGGTCGTACACCTACTTGGCACTGATTATCAACTTCTTGAACAGATGCATCCAAGTTGTCAGTCTTTTCTTCTGGAATTCTATTCGGTTTTTCCTTCTTGTGGTTGTTATTATGCTGTAGTTTCGGAATAATTTTTATTGAACTGTCCTCAAATGGTTTTTTCATCAACGGAGGTTTAGTGAAAAGTTTAGGATCACTATTCTTCAGTTCTGTGCTGGAACTGATAGTGGTTTTTGATCCGTTTCCATTTTTGACACTTCCCAAACTACCATAAACCTGAATATTATTCCCAGGTTGACGTCTAGGAATCAATGGTCCAACATAGAGGTTGTTGCAAACTATTTCCGGTTCCTCCTCTTGCTCCTCAGCCAATGCGGGCTCCGATATAAATACGGGTAGAGGACTACTAGACTGCTTGATCAGAGTACTGGCTCTGGGTGGAGGAGCGGGAGGAAATTTATTGAGGCTTTGTGCTAGAGGCGAGTTTGTTGGGGAAACTGATGAAGAGTCATTTGCAGGCATGTAGAGGCCCTGTATTGGCATTGACAGTCGCTTGTTTATTGTGGCCTGCCGACTCGGAAGATCGGGAAGAACTTTAGGAAAGTTTCTTCTCTTGATTGTCTTGAGGGACTCTTCAGGAGTCAAAGGAATAGGTTGGTCATTTTCATCCTTGCATGTTACATTCACGCTTTGATTGGGATCGAACGTTCTGAGTCGTTTCATAGCGGTATAGTCCACATCTTGTACAGGATCAGATTTGGAATGAGTGTGGGATATTTTTATAACAGTCGGCTGAAGATCTTCAAGATTGAAATGGATATTATTTGAACTTATTCTGGTATCTTTGTGTTTGTCAGAAATTCGAGGTGAGAAATCTTCCACAGTGAAGGACCTACGTAGTGGAACTCCATCTGGTTTAATATTGGGATAGTCTAGTGATTTGGTGAATTCGATTGGTTGTTGCATCAAGACACTGGGGCCTCTCCCGGAAGGAGTGGCATCAACAGCCACAGACACCTTGGGAACTTTCACCTTATGTCTTGTTACAGTTGACGTCTTCATGATGATAGGTTTTTGATCAACTGGGCTCACTGGTCTTGTTGGGCTTCGTCCTAGAGTGGAATCTTTGTCTCCTTTTGATGGAATCGTAAAATCTTCCGGAATGGATACTTTTTCTCTGGGGCTACTGTTCTGTTCAGTTCTCCTAAAGAATCTTGGGCTGTATTTATGAATTATTTCCTGTGCAATCCACTCTCTCACTTTCGTGTGGGCATCTATGGTACTACTAGACATTTGCCTCGACAGTTTGTGTTTTGGTATCGCACCAGATCTCACTGCCTCGTACGTATCTTCACTTTTGGGAGATTTATTCATCATTCGTACAATGTTGCAACCGTTCATCAAGAAAGTTTCCTCATCTTTGGGTCTTTTTTCATCTTCATTTGCATCCGTCGTAGTCGTGGTTTTTTCTCTTCCGTTCTTTTTATTCCTGTAACATTTGAAATAGAGAATCACGAGAAGAATCAAATTCACCATAAGAAATATCCCTCCTATGATAATTATTATGTTCATGGAAGAGCTCTGTTTGACCTCTTCAGCAGGTGCTTCTATGACTTTACCATAAATATTTTCCATAATATTGTCTGGTCGATTTGTCCCTGTGTTAACTATGGTACCAAAAACTTCTTTCGATTTCGGTTTGAACGGTTTCTCGAAATTTTCAAACTTATTTTTTGGGGTACTCAGATGATCGTAGAGGAATGATGGAAATGACGGAGTTCTTCGTGGAGGATTTGCCAGTGGAGGTTTATAGGGAGTCCTTTTGGTTGGATGCGATTGTGGATATAAGTTTTGTGGAATATTCTCGGTCAGGTTCGGAAATATGTCATTCCAGTATCTGATCTTGGAACTACGATAGTGCTGTGAAGGCTGTGGGGGAATCTCTGTAAACAAAAAAGCATCATTTTTAATTGATTCACTCTGTTGACATAACAAGCGAAGTGTTAGTAGTATCAATTGAATTATTGTATCATTTCATATCATTACACAACAATCATTCTTGTGACATGAGGAGGACTCACTAGAAAATCATCTTGTATTGTACTCGAAAATTCTAGAGACAGGCAGAGGGTCATAGATAGGATCAAAATTAGAATCGACAATCACGAGATTGAATTTAGCGATGAAATTAAATGTTTGGGACTTGACATTGACTACAAACTTCGCTTTCAATCACATGTTTTCAAGTCATTGATACGTAAAACTTATAGATTGTTGAAAATACTTCATTCGAACAGACATTTTCTCTGTCGAAACATGAAAATCATTTTATGTGATGGTTTAATTTCATCCATATTCAACTACTGCGATATTATATATGGCTCTTGTCTCGATCAAATCACATCATCAAGAATACAGGTAGTTCAGAATGCATATACAATATTGATTATTGGTTTGAAATTCAGAGATCATGTATCATATTCCATAAATCAGATTGGGTGACTGAAAATGATTAACAGAAGGGAACTGCATCTGGCTTACTTCGTTCATAACGTCAGAATAAAATAGCAACTTCAATATCTTCTGAAGAAGTTGATATACAAACGCGATACACATGATAGAAGTCTTAGAAATTGGACTGAATATTCTATCCCACGGCATAAATACAAACAGTTCGAGCGGTCGTTCTCTTATAAAGCAGTTAGTATCTACAATAATATCGAAGAGAGTTTGGAAACGCTTTCTTCATGATCTTTCAAATATAAATTGTTCATTTTCAATATGTTAGAATTAATTTCTTTCGTAAATAATTACCTCTGTTTGCTTGGTTAAGTGGAAGAAGAGCGATGTATGCTAAACTCCGACAAGTTAAATAAAGGTCATTTATCATTATCATTCATTCATTCATTATTATTCAATGGTTGAAAATGAATTACAAGTAACGTAATGTGACTTTCAATATTTGTTGCAGCAAACCCTTTCCTTTGATACACATATCATAAGGATGCATGGAAAATCTATCTATTGAAAACACTTTCCCAACACCAAAACAAAATCACGGTATTTCGACGTGTGTCTCACGAACCAAGTTAGCATCCTCAAGAGATCATTATGACATAATTCCAGTACCTACTATGTTGGTGTGTTTTATATGCTAGTGGCCTACCTACTACCTGTTGGTAGTAACTAACTACTGACGGTTAGTATTACCTAATTCTACATGTTATTGTGCCTATGCTGACCTATTTTTTCCAATAACTTCAATCTGTTATATTATATATTTCCTCTATGTTAGTGACTATCCCCTACATTTTTTCTCTAATATTTTTCTTTTTATTTATAATTATATGAGACCAAACGAAGGACTGTTCAAAAACGAACCTTTTTCGCTATTTTACACTTTTCGTTTTCCCAGCGTTCGAAGGCATCCAGAAACCTTTTGTCATGTACCGATCTCAACAATTTCGAACATTCATCACATATTCTGTGGTTGTTCTCTATGGCATGTTGAGCGAAATTAGATTTCTCCGGTTTATGAAACCGAATATGCCGAACATGTTCCTTGTAGCGAGATAATATAGTCCGTTTGGTTTGACCAACATAATTCTTATCGCAATCGTCGCAGCTTGTTTTAGAAATTCCAGACTTTCCTTTTTCCAATGTCTTATGTTTCGGACTGCCCAACATTTGTTGCGGTGTACGTGCAGTTTTGAAAGCCACTCTTATATTCAAGTTTTTGAATGTTCGGCCCAACCCATTGGTGTATTTGGATTCAAATTAAAACACTATAGTTCCGAATCTTTTTTTTTTCGAAAAGAAGAGGCATTGCAGAGCTACATCCTAAACTGTCGTTTTATAATTAATTTATCCACTGTGTTTGACGGATATCTGTTGCTTTCAACCACCTCTGTAACAAGTCTTCACTCAATCTCATACCATTCTTTGCTCAAGGGAAATGTGAGCTGTTTATGGACAAGACATTGTAGTCCCGCCATTTTTTGTCGTGGGCCATGATGGGAGCTGTCAGGGATATACCTGAAAGTGTTCGTATCCTTTCTATTTACATTAAACTCTAGATCCTCATCGACATTTTTAGTAACTAGTACATCCAGGAATGGAAGGGCCTCATTATTTTCAATTTTATTTGCATTTTATATGAATTTTATACTTGCAAATCTGTTGTTGAGGCAAAATACAGAATCCTCTACCTTACTCCCATTCGTATAGAAAATGGCAAATATATCGATTGAATTCAGGTCCGTGGAAAGTAATCCAACTCTTCCCTCACTTCCTCATTTCAAATCTGCTCATGAACAGATTAGCCATGTACAGGTTTCCAATTACTGTACCCTAATGTTGCCTATAAAAACTGTTGGCGAAATAAGAGCAATTTTGTTCCATGCAAATTTTGGAAAGCCCCACTTATCAAGCATCGAAAATCTAGTTCGACATTTTGAGCAATTTGCCATATTAGATGTAGAATGGCGTAACTTAGCCAAACATACATTCTTTTCCAATCCTGAGGTGTATATAAAATTTGATCCCAATCAGTTTCAAATAATTGCTCGAAAATTCACTTGCAAGATCTGATCTGCGAATATTCAACTTAAACTGCAGCAGAAGGTGAACATGTTCAAAAAACGTAAAATATTTCTTAAATATTTGCTACTGTTTGTGAGAAACAATTTCATGCATCATGCATGTATTTTGTAATGTGAAAGAAATAATTCTTACTCAGTTCGATATATCTTTCCTCCCTCAAATCAAACTCTGGCCATTCCACGTCATATTGAGCCCAATAAGCTGGATTCATACTATAAAACATCTGTCGATTTCTCTTTTCTTCATTAAAGAGGAAAATTGATGATCTCAAGCACATGAATCATCTTAGGAAACAGAAAAACTCTGAAAATAGTAATATGGCTAATGAAAGTGCCAAGAAGAGTGTTAAAAATTGAATACGTCAAGAAAAAATATATTATTTCATGGAAAAAGTCCAGGATTCTACCAACAAAAACAAAACACTCTGGAGTATCATGAAACAACCTCGAAAAAATGAAGAAAACAAATACATAGTACTAAGTCATAATGACAAGGTAATAAGTATCAAAGAAGAAGTGGCAGAAACATTCAGAGAGTATTTCTCAACAATAAAAAGTTGAGTTTACAGCGTGACTCACGGTCAATGGTAGGTTAGACGTTTCTGGAAAACGCAAAGCATGATTTGTCTGAAAATTTTACCTCTCAGATTTCCTTACCTGTTCTATCGATCTAAAATATTTTCAGCATTGCGGCGTTGCCACTTCCATCAAAAAGTCCTAGCANAAAACAGGAAAACTCTGAAAATAGTAATATCGTTTATGAAAGTGCCAAGAAAAGTGTTAAAAATTTAATACGTCAGGAAAAAATGGATCGTTTCATGGAAAAAGTCCAGGATTCTACCAACAAAAACAAAACACTGGAGTATCATGAAACAACCTCAAAAAAATAAAGAAAACAAATGCATAGTACTAATTCATAATGACAAGATAATAAATGCCAAAGAAGAAGTGGCAGAAACATTTAGAGAGTATTTCTCAACAATAATTGACGATATAAAAAGTTGAGTCTATATACATATCACATGTGTAATTGGAAATAGACTCAAAGGTTTTCATTAAAAATTGGAAGAAATGACATTGTTGAGTTTTTTATTAGAAAAATTAGGAGCTCAGTTATTTGGAAAATTTCAGAAGGAATCACGAATATCATAGAAACATGAGGTTACCTTTGATATTCGTGAAATGAGGTTTTTCGTAGGAAGAGATGTCATAGCTTTTTCTCACTGAAACTTGTTCTTCAAGAACATTTGCATCTATGGTTCAACCTAGCAGCACTGGTAAGACCTATGGTGGGTCAGAATAGTGCAGTTGGATCGCGAATGTTCCATCTGTGGACTATAATTTCATGTGAGTAATCTGCAGGGAAGACTGCAGTGTAATACAGAATACCAATCCCGTGATCGATGTCGAAGCTTGGCATTGAAACTGACCGCCTTTGGGAGACTCGTTAATTTTTGATATTCATGAATTGAGTCTTGTGTCTTTTTCATAAATGACAGCTTTTCAAGGAACCATGTTTATTAGGTTATACAAGATTTCTACTATTATCTATAATCAGAAAAAAACCCTTCAATCTTCATTTCGTAATGGACTTTTGTTCATATATAATGTCTAGGGATGGTGTCTTCGTTAACAACGCTAGTTTTCAAGCTCCGTTGGTCTAAAATGAACAATGGTCACAGCGGTGCTATGTTGCAAGATAAAGTCTTGATTTCGTGAGAGATCACATTATATCTTTTTGCAAGTTTCATTTCAGTCATTCAGTGGATAGCTCACTAGTGACATTTTTCATTGGGGTATAACATGTTTTACGGTTGAATAATTTCACAATTTCATGTATTTGGTGAATTCAGTCTAGCCATGCTGGAGATGAGTCAGGATTGAGCTCAATTAAAATCGTATATCGAGTTGTTAAGATCACTTTTCAATAGTTGAAGTCAATGAAAAATATCACGGAATGAAAAAATAACGATGAGTAATATGCTAGTACACTTATTCTTTTAACAATAATGCTACGAACACTAGAATATCAGTATTAGAGCTATTTTCCAGGTTTTCCGGTCATGGTCTGTTTTGTTTGGACAGAACACAAGCAATACAGAGGCACATTGGATTTGAATCGCTAGAGGTTCAATCCATATGGCAAAACGTTAGCAGGAAGTTCATTTCATATAAACGCAGTTCTCCAAATGGAAGAGTTTTCGTACAGTGACGTTTTAGGTGTACTGAGCTGAACTCCAAAACGATGAGAAGCCATAGTCCATCGCGTATTTCTGATATAAACTCATCTTTGTGTAATCGAATGTGCCAAGTCCTTCAACACTTTCCGCGAAATTGTCAATAGAAGAGAGACAAATCTCCAACCTTTCTTCGATGTTGCAGACAATCAAGGTAGCAAGTGATGTTCGCGTCTCCAATCTGACGAATGACTCTTCTCTGGATGGAATCCAGCAGCTTCAGGGTATGCTTAGGGCCGGAGCTCCATACATGAGAACCATACTCCAAAGATGGTCTGGTCTGAACTCCATAAATCATCAGAAGTTGCTAGGGTGTATACAGTTTTGTGCTTCGGAAAAATGTACCTGTAAGGACAGTCGACAATTTATCTTGTGTCCAGAGTGACGGGAACCCACACTTCTTTTTGTTGTTTCAATGCAGACCGGCCAGCAGTTACAAGGAATCCAGTATATCATAGTTCCAATTCAAATTGGAATCACGAAAAGAAATGTGGGTACCCGTCTCTCTGAACACAAGAGAAATTGTCGACTCGGGCAAACAGATAAATCAGCTGTAGCTGAATATGCTCTCCGCATAAGTAGCACACACGTCTCATACGTATCATATATAAAAAAATGCTCTGTGACTCCTTGGTACTCTCACTCTTCAACCACTGCGATGTGATATACAGTCCTTGCTTGAATGGAGTAGATGCCCCACGAATACAGAAAATGCAAAATTCATGTGTTCGACTTATATATCTGTTTAAAATCTGTTTTTCCGTTAACCAGCTGTTGCACCCCTACGAACGACAACTCTCAGAAGTCGAAACTTGTGCGAGCTAAGGACTAACGAGGTCTTNGTTCATTCACATAAAGGCCTAAAAATTTTGTGTCGTGTTTTCTCGAAATATTTGTATCATTTGAGCGCAGTGATAAATCTAGATTACATTTTTTTGTCTGTTATGAAAACGATTGAAATTGATCTTTTCCACGTTAAACTGCAAGTAATTATCAATGAACCATTAATTTATGTTATTCATAAGAATATTGCATTGTTCGTTAAGAATTGTTTCTTCTCTATTGAAAACAACTATAGATGTATCATCTGCATACAAAGTGTACGAGTCTCCATCATAACTATTTGGAAGATCGTTTATGTAGCAGAGAAATATTTATTTCATGCCCAGTGAAGTTATGACTAGATTACAAATAATGCCATCTCTCTTTCCTCTCCTTTTTTTCTTCCTTCTCTTTTTTTCCTTCTACTCTACATTGTAGAATCCTCTTTCTTTTTCTCTTCAGGCCGTGATGAGAGAACAGAAGCAGTCTCTGCTGCCATCTGAAATTTTCCTTTTTTGTTTTTGTTAATCATATCTTCATCAAAGGACATGTTTTCAACTGTAATATGTGGTGGGAAATGAAACTATTATTATAGTCTATTTCAAAAAAGTGTAGAGTAATAAAATCTCATTAAGTATTCAAAAGCGCTACAGGGTGATCCGTCAATAAATTCTGTCACTTCCCTAGTCCGCATTGCAAAATTATGTCGTTTCATAAAGAGCAGGTAGGTATCACCCTGTTTTAAGGGATTTGTCCATTGTTATCGACGGATAAATACTGAGCCAGAGGCGCGCTAGTGGGATAATTGCCAAAAGAATATGCATTCATAAAAATTATATTAAAGGAAATAAAAATTTAATACAGCAGAACAGTGTTATTAAAAAAATATAAAATGTAACAATAAAATATATACGAACCGAAATCGGGAAATACTCACAAACACACACGAACGAACTTTACGTATTGAAACACTTGTGGGGACTTTAAATCAATTTATTCA
>NW_019290733.1:104891-159761 GCF_000500325.1 Leptinotarsa decemlineata
GTTTAATAGGTATTGCATGATTGGTGGGCAGGGTCAAAAAGGGATTATTATAATGACATGGCACCTCGGAACTAAGTGTTAACCCTTTTTTGAGAAATCATGCTCAAGTATATGAACCCAAATTGCATATTAAATAAGTTTACAAGAACCACTAAAATTAATCTTAATCTTTTTTTAAGAAATTTTACTTACCTAAATACATGTAGGTACTTAGTTTTAGACCAAATTACTTCCCAAAAATGGCCTTTTATTATTATCTATGTCTGTAATTTTTAATTTACTTTAATTATTAAGTTTAATAATCCTAAGATTTGCCTACGCCCATGGACGACAACGAAATTCAGGCAAATTTTATGACATTTCATGATTTATTACTCTACACTCTTTTGAAATAGACTATAATATTATTATTATTATACTCGATGAAACTCAAAATCACTAACCAAAAAAATATAGAGAGGCAATATTAATTCAAAAACACAGGGACAATTTCAACAGAAGAGAAAAGACAATGAACAGCAATAAAATCTGCCTACCTGTCCTAACCGGTACAAAAAAAATCAGGTAAATCAATCCAGAGGAACCAAACCACACTCACAAATAATTATGTACAACCATAGTGAGATAGCAGCACCGTAGTCAATGCGGTCGGAACGACAGGACAACAACTCAAGCATCAACTCGGCTATGCGACCGTTACCAGATCGTCTCTGAAAATGTCTACCGCAGTATTAGGCGAAACGTATGGCATGAAAACCTGCAGACCACACAGTTATCTCCGGCCGTAAAAGTTTACATTATTCGTAAGTATATTAGTCGTAAAAATGTTCCATATGTTCCTCCTTATAAAACTTTAAACGAAAAAGCAATACCATGAAAAGGGCATTTTTCCCATTTATGACATTAAACTCCGAAATAAAACTATAAAAGCTCGAAGTATGTTCCTTAAATAGATTACAGACTCACTGTTACCAGCTCTCCCGGTAAACAAGGGTTGTAATTCACTGAAATGATTGTTCTTGAAGGCATTATTAACGTTAAATAACACTATAATTGTGGTACTTACCCTGTCTCAGCAAAGTTGGAGAAATACATCATAACTATCTCGGAAAACATTCGCTCTTCTTCTCTGTACGTGTCTGTGAAGTGAAATTTTGGCCCGTCTAGAGGCACCCCAAACACGTACGGCAGCTCTTCTCCATTATAGCTCTTGTCTCTCTGGAACGGATTTTAAATTTAGTTCCCCAAAATAGACTGCTATTTATAATTAATGGGACAAAGTCGAGACTTCGGTCAACACCCTGTTTGAGATATTGTTATTGTGGCGGAGAAAGTAGACCACATGTGTCCACTGGACAAATTCATTTGAGGTTACTGTTTATTGCAAATGACATTGTTACACAGGGTGGAACAAAACTCTAGTAATTGCGATACAATTTATCTCCGTTTAAAATTATCGAATTTTGTCTAGATTTGTGCCCAGAATTTTCGTCCTCCTGGAAGTTTCTCTCTATCTGTTCGTGAAAGGTATTCGGGAAAAACTATCATTGCGGATTTTTATCAACGCAATAAAACCAAAAACAATAAATTTTCAGAATTATTGTTAATTTGTCTGTGCGTTTATATACGCCAGTTGGGGTGCAGTTTTCCAAATACACACATCGGAAAATATTCATTTTAGCCTAAAACCTACAGTTTGTAAAAAACTTGATAAAAGATTAGTTACCGTTTTTGCAGGCTTTGTTCAACCCATAGAAATCTACAAGGTGGTCGAGTGTACCAATTTAATCGAAATTAAACGACCTCATGCATTTATTTTTATGATATTTAGTATGTTATAAAAATATCCCTAGACTTTTCCGATGTGTGTATATTACAGTAAACTTCACTCAACATTCACTCGATTTGAAAAATTACGTCAAATATTCATAGCGAAAAAATACTATACAAATACTTTTCAGTTGATTTGGATGAAATATTGGTGAACTAAATACATAGATAAATGAAGACATAAGTGATAAATGAAGCTAAATGAAGACATGAGAACTTTTCACTGAGAAAATTCAAAAACTTCAAGTTCACATGAAAAAAGTGACTGAATCAAGAGTACACTTCAACCATGCTCTCAAAAAACCATTGAATATGTAAAAGTATTACATAATATACATTGTACAGTATTGCACAATATTGTACGGTACAATCCAATATAGACGTATCCATAACAAAATACTTCCATATTTCCTTATTATGGAAACAAAAAAAATGAAACACAAAGTTTATGAATGGATCAAAGTCGAAAGAAATCGTTTCAAATCAACGGTAAACTAAATTTAACAGCAGGATGTTTAACAGATCGAGCGGCCAAATTGAAAGGGAGATTTGTTTGTTTTCTTTCCGTTTTCCTTGATGCTATCGAATGAACTAGAGTACCTTTTTGTGGTTTGTTAGTTTGTTGAGAGTCTATCAATCTTTCTGTACTTATCACAAAGCACTAAAGATAGCAGTTCAGCTGTTGGTGTATCCGAACAGGAAATTTGAAAGATGATAATCTTGAGTGATGATCCAAACATTGATTTTTTCAGGCCAATATCAGTTTCAGTTTTTAGCTATGCAGTTGTATTATACTTTCATGAATCTGAAAGTGACCTAAGTGAATATTTGAGTGATATTGAATAAAAAAAATATTGAAAGATATATGATTTCATATATAATCTTGATATTTGCTGTATAATATAACAAAATATTCGTATGATTGGTTTCTGTGTTTTCCATCTTTCATTGAGAAGATTAGTTAGTGACATGGGATACTATTGATGACCGATCATAGCATATAAAAATTGTTTTGTTCGAGTTGACTGATTTATAAACTAGTCCGTGTATATGACAGTCGTTACATAAGAATGTTGTGCCAATTTTATGCCTATAATGATTGGGCAACTGATATGCGATACTCAAAGTAAAAACAGGTAATCTCATCACAAGAAACAGGCCAACTCAGAGCCACTAGTCATCGGCTTCGTGTTAATGTAGGACAGACACTACATCGCACTGATGAAAGGCCAATTAACCAAAAATCGGTCTGCATGAATGTGTTACCGCCCAAAGCATATGCCGGAATTACTTCTGAGGAGAATTCTGCACTGACATCTGTCGAATATAATACAACGCCTTTCGTGGTATGAGCCAGAGGAGTAGTTGTTTTCTGATAGGTGTTAGACCATGAACTTACTGTATAGGTGAGTGGATGCTGTCTTGAACGGATTGTTTCTTCAGATGATTTCATATTGTTGAAATATAATAAAAATATGAAATATGAAATTCAAAAAGTATCTTTGAAAAATCCATTCATATTATAGTAAGTTCGATAAGGCAATTACATGACCGTTTTTCTGAATCATTCAATATCGTGAATGTCTCTCAAAACACTATGAATCATAAAGTCCTACACGAAAGATTCATTTGACCTTGGGAGTTCAAAAGTATTTTTTCTCGCCTGATGGATACGGGAAATTCGGGAAGTGTTTTTAATGAAGTATGCTTTTTAATAATGGAAATTAGCAGAAACTGTGCAANTTCGAAGAAAGTTACTGAAGTGTTTTTGAAGCCATATATTTTATTATATAGTTATTGTGATTCTTATATAATCAGAAATTATTATTGAATAACGAAATTAGTCAGCTCTCTCACTATATTATTACAGGGGAGTTGTTGAAAGGAAGGTTGCACTATATCGTTTACTTGAACTATATTTATATTTATTTCATCTCCACTGCGTTCAAACTCATTATTCCATCTCATAATTCTGCGTGTTTCCACTTGTTATATCTGTATTGAAAACTAGTTCGATTTGAGGTACCACACTATTCATTAGGGGGTAATATTCCTGATTTAACAATCTCTTACGTACGTTTGAGAACGAAATAGCGTATTCTTATTCCTAAGCAATGAACACCTGGATAGATAATGTGACACTAGGGGCTTGTAATGTCCTTTGCGATACATAAGGCTCACCAGGGAGACGACTTCGAAATTTTATCACACGACATTGAAACCGGGCTTTACGCGACTCCATCTACTAGAAAATTTATCGCGCTCTGGGAAATGAACAAGTGGCTTTCTGTTTAATGATTATCGAAGAATTTTTGAGAGAAGAAGGGCGCGACATGTTTGAGGACTCAATATTTTTCATCATTCATCTCGCACAATTTCGAAAGGAAAGAGAAGAACGCATTTACCGTCCGTACTTCATTGAAAACATAAAAGTCAATAGTCTCTACATTATTGGCGCAAATTTGTAGTAACTTCGGAATGCGGTTGTTGTCCTCCTCTTCATAGAAGAGAATGTACACCCCACTTGGTGATCGAAACACGTGTCGAGGTGTAAAAATAACGATTTGGTGTTGGGAAAAAACTCCAGTAATATTCAAACAAGCTCTTATTAAAGTGTCCTTAAAAGATCAAAATGAAATTTTAAATCACATTAACCACATTCATTTATGACTTTACAAAATTGAAATTATAATAAAAGCTTGTCGCGATGCCTAAAAGAAATCTCTACATATTCATTCAGATNATAATATTTATTTGCAGACATTATGAATTGCTTACAAGTTTAGTAGATGCCTCAACATACTCACTGTATTCAAATCGTGTATCAACAACAAACATTCGCCACAATTGGAAGGCATTTCAATTCTTTATTCAACCCTGTTACATTTTCAATATAACAGCAGGAGTTTGTTCTGGTATGAGAAAAGCATACTGGAATGATTGAAAACCCAATATGCCATGTCAAATCCACACAAAAATAAATGTTCGGCCGGAAATTTTGGCTAACCCAGAAATCGATTTTCTGGAAAATGATAAATGTCTCCAAACCGGATATAATAATGTCAGGACAGACAATTCCGCTTTCTGCTTCGATTAGTTTGTTGGAGGTTAAAATGGCCACCAATATGTCTTGGCACAATCATGTCCCTGTAATTGCAAAGGTTGCTTCTGAAAATTTTGGAACACCGAACCAAAAAACTGTACACACCGCAGCAACTTTTGATGTTTTATAAAGCTCAGATCAGACCTTCTTTGGGGTATTATTTTCATGTATGGGGTTCCGCCCCTAAGCATACTCTGAAGCTGCTAGATTCAATCCAAAAAGGGGAATCCGCCTGATTGCAGCCTTGATAGTCTGGAACATCGTAAAAAGTTGAGGATTCCACCAAGAACGGTACATCTGCAGACTGTGGGTGGTTCAACTTACACAGTAAAAATTATCTCTTTCAAACGAGATCATAGGTTGCTTTAAAATTTTCATCTCTATTGAAGAAATCATTACTTCATGCCAACAGCGCCATGTTCCACAAGAGAATCACATTTTTTTCAACGAAGAAATCAAATTTCTTGGCCTTTCAAAGACATCATTCGTTTGATTATATTATTGCGAAGATGAACTATTTTGAATCAAGAAAATATAATATCATCTCAAAATCTACCGTCTATTTAAAGAGAAAAATAAACTGTTTCAAATGGAGAGTAATATCAAGTTGATCTGAAAACGGATTGTTTGTTTGAATTCAAAACTGTATCCCTTCAAATAACTCAATTCGTTTGTTACAAGAGTTTTGTGAATCTATATACAAAACTATATTATGATCGATTGAACAGGAATTTTGTATAGAATGAACATGAGCAGGATTTCTTTTAAAGAAGTATTTCATTCATTTCAGTTCGAAACAAAAACTGTTTTATTTGAATATAGATATTATTGAAAAGAATTTAAATTCAGTATCATGAGAAACTAACAATGTGGAACAGTGTTCGCGTACGCGTCAGTGTGGTTTGGAGAGTGACGTGTGTGTGTTGTGATTTTAAGGATGAAGTGTTTTATGTGTTTCTAGGTAGTGCCATTATTTTCCGATTATTTTGTATCTACCATAATAGAACAGATTTTATACGACTAGGGTCTCACACAGTTGGAAGATATTTTCATGGGTAAATATTATAATTGGATAAAATTGAGGTGTTTGGTTACTTGAGAAAGAAACTTCGCTATATCAGTGAGTCCTGCGTTGTATACTAGTACGGAAGAGAAAGTGGTAAACTTTGACTGCAACTCTTAATTTTGCCCTCATTTTGCGAAAATTATATCAATGCTTCACACATGCATTATTACATTTGCCGAGCTCTGCAAGTGTATATTTAATTTCAACTGAAAAATCCTCCACGTTGATTCAAATTCGCCAATCTCTTGTTTTGAACATATCTTTTATCTTGTTTTAAATAAGTGCATTTTCTCTAAATAAAATTTGATTTTCTCTTAGATCGAATTCATTTTTTAAAATTGAGATAATGTTCTTCACTTCGAGATTTTCATTTTTACTGTGTAGTATAACTCGAATTTCACTTTTAAAACTCTGTCATTCGGAGAATTGTGTTCATGTGGGATAAACTTTTTGAGAACGTTTTTTCAAATGAATTTATTCTACAGCGATTCAAATACAATGTGAGTCGCTACTTTCGCATAGGTATTGCTCTCACAAAGCCTCAGTGATTTCCTTGTAATATTTGTGTTTTTCCTTAAAAAACAAAATATTACACGAGCATTTTTTTCGAAGACAAAAAATAATATTGAAGAATATTTCAATTTGATGAATATAAAGTTGGCCCTAGCATCAACAATGATCCAATCAGAACGTTTCATGGAACTAGGGTACTTTTTCAACAAAATGAGGTTTTTACCAATGTGACAGTTCCTCAGTCCGTTGATAACTTTTCGGGCCGATGGATTGGAAAAGATTTGAAAGAACGGCCACCTTGATCCCCCGATCTGACACCGCTGGAACTCCCAAGAAACATATCACTCAACTAATATTTTTATTCAAAATGACATGTAGGTTGTAATGGAGAGGGTATGCCTGACAACTAAAGTTGGCGTGTTTTGAGGGGTCTTTACAGCCCTATTATCAAATTATTCATTCAAGGTGGCTAGGTTCGACTGAAATGTATTGATTGCCATGATTTTTTGGCCTAGTAAATGAGTTGTGCGAGTATTCAATTACTCAAAACTGAAAAATCAAAGAAAGTTTCATTCATATAACATAATACAACGTATGTATTGCAACTGCAACCATTTTTCTCATAACCCCATCGAACTTTTCTATTTTATGTAGTGGAAAAGGGTTCTGTTTCTGGCTGACATCCTTCGTCAATGTTATAGAAAGACGTGGCATATAAACTCCACAACTTCATAAAAGGATGGCACTTACATTACTTTATTTGAAATCGATATTTTATGTCTCCTACGAGTTTCCATAAGTATGGCGGCAATCACGTACCTGTCACGTACAGTATATTATGGAGATTTTATTGCATCCCTCGAAGTGATGATGGAGCTTTTTATTTTGTATACTCACACTGAGATAATAATGAATATATTCATTCCAGAGTGGTACTTCCCAATTCATTATATTCAATACCACCAAAAAATCGATTAGCAATTAGTACAATCATGTTTTTGTTTGGAAACTGCAAAACACTTTTTCGATATGACGCTAATTGGAAAGTAATTCAACCAATCACCGAAGCGTCGTTTTTCTTTTCTATTTCCCAGTGACTGTTCTTGAGTAAACGTCCCACAAATATCCAATATCTACTGTTTGAGTGTGATCATTTTAGGAATTTTGATAGTTTAACTCATGTTTATGGAGTAATTACCTATCTTTCATTTCAAAGTACCTAGGAAACTAAAACACTTTCTGAACGAATACCAGTGTTTTATATATACGGTAAAAATATTTCTGGAGAACATCCAAGGTAGCCGACTACCTTCCGACCGAGTATCGTACTGAAAAAAATTAATAGTAACTGCCCAGTTTTCATTTTGATTTGAAGTCTATAACCATCCGACCTGCGTTTCTCACATACTGCACCTTTTTCAATTTCAAATAGCTCATGAATCAGGCAGGAACATTTTTGAACAAAGTATGTACGAAACTAGTGAAAACCATATGGAACTTAGCTCCTTTTCAATGGGGTCAGTTATCGAAGTGTACGTCTTCGTTTTCATCAAATAGCGGCTGTAGATGTAGATCAGCGTCATCTCCACCGTCGACAAAAATTCATTCCTGTTACCACATTCGTAATCAGCTCAGAACATGCAGAAGGCGGAATTATTGAAGACCATGTTTCTACAATTTCTCGTCACAGTCGTTTATACAGCAGCACGAGGTGATATTGATGAAATTTGGGGAAGTAGCGGCTCTTCTCATCCTAATAGACTCCAATCTTCTATACCCTTTCCATTCGAGCGTGTCTTTAACCATCGCCATACGTTCCATGATTTGGTGTCCTCAGGAAGCGAAAATATGCTATATCAGTGGTCGGAGGTGAATAAGCCAGTCTGATCTCCGTGATACTTTTCCTGAATCTGCTGTTTCATTAATCTCAACGATTGCTGTATACTACCACCTTTGAGACATATCAACCTTTTTTTCCACTGCAATGCAATTTCTTGGAGAGTGAGGACGGGGTTCCCAAGTTTCTCTTCCTGCTCCAGCAATTATGAATTTCCCTCAATTGGACGGTAGCCAGTTGGTTTCGACGTGGGTGCCTTGTTCACTCACTCAAATCAACCGCCGTGTTGGTCGCTAATTCAAACCCTAGTCTGAACGATCGATTTTCACTTGCTATCGTCCAATCCGTGTTAGGAATCACACGTTGAAAGGTAAGACCTCGTTAATCCTTAGCTCGCACAATTTTCGACTTCTGAGGGTTGTCGTTCGTAGGGGTGAGACAGCTGATTAACGGAAAAACAGATTTTTAAACAGATTGTTTTCAATATTTATTGTTTCCAACCCCAAAAATATATAAAGTGTTGTCACAGCCTGTGCAAGATCGAGGAACATCCTCTTTATTCGTACTTGTATTTGGCTGTGGCTTTTTCCCCATGTTAGTATTTTGAGGTAGACATTATTGACCACAGATATTTTGCTAGAGATCAGAATGGGTGAGTGAATATTTTTCCTGGTAAAGATGATGGCAACATATTAGGAGCAGAGAAACTCAGCTCTGATAACCAATAACCTGAGAGCAGTTATTGAAAACACTATCACATCGGTAGCATAGTGACGTTAAACTTTCTTGACATACTCAAAATGAATCTCCCAGTTTCATGAAGAAGGTGTCCATCATCAATAACGATCATGGAGACTTGAGGAAGTTAGATGTATTGCGAAAGTGGTGTTGAAGCGTCTCATATGATCCACAAGAAGATCCGTTACATGATGAGAATCAACACCATCCATTATAATAATTTCACAAGTTTCACACTATCAAATCAATTCAAGACGTATTTCACTACATGGTGGGTTAATTAGTTGAACCTGTACTTTGAGTCATTCTACAATTTTTTATATATAACTGTGGGTAGTTACAAAACTCGATTGGATAAATGACCAATTGTGATGAGAGAGGTATATTTTGTACTTCTGTTGTACTGATTGGAACCTATAGTGTAGTAATGAATATTACTGAAGTTCAACACTTTGACACGTGTTTCAATCACCGAGTGATCATCTTCAAGAAGAAGAATAAATTGATTTTTTATATCAATCTTCCTCTTTTAATCTTCCTCTTGAAGACGATACTTTCAGGAAAAGTATTGAGTAATAAATATGATGATTCTTGGCATTTTAAGAAGAAAAGTTCAATAATGCTGGGTAAATGGTTTCTTGTTGGTAGTTTGAGGAGAAATTTGAATATTTGAGTTCATTGATTTCCAGACATCTCAGAAGGTTCAGTTTCTGTCCTTTATTCCCTGTATGAAATATGCTAGAGTTCATATTGAAATCGTGGTTGTTCTCTTAAAGCATAGATTGAATTGATTTGAAAAGTTTTTTATCAAGTATGTGATGAAACATGTTCGGGTTGAATTTGTTGTGTACTGTTATTTGTTTCATGATTCAATTCCTCATCAAAATTTTATGTTGACTTTGGGATTCTTATGAGTCTATGGATAATGCTATGGTTAGCAACTAATTTATAGAAATGAATGTTATTAGAATGATTATTGATAAGTGTGTCTGTATGGATAAGTTTTGTGCTAGATTGCAAAGTCATTTTTATTTTTGTGAAATCTATTGATTTCAAGTTTCATTGTAAAATTTATGTTTTCCCGGATTGTTATGTATTGCAGAAATGACTATGATCGTCGATGTGCTCCTGTATTACAATTTCAATCAATACATTTTTAGAAAATTGGACGTTGCTTAATAGTTTTTTATTGAAATTGTTTGGCACTTTTTTCACGAAGGAAAAAACTAACCATCTTGGAAAACATATCAAAACTTGAGATCCACCGTACAGTTTATGATTGAACCCCTCTCCTTTGCTCTCTATTTATCTCACTATCTCAATGTACAGTAAAAATTCTTGGATGCGAATCCCAGTTCGCAACAGACACTTACAATGTATTCCTTGGAATTCGTCCTGTGTGTGAACACATAAAAGTAGGATTGCAAGTTAAGTGCGGCGTGATATCTGGCCATTTGCACGATCGGCGCAACGGAGCGGGCGTCGGATAAGATATCAAGCAGGCTGTCTCTAGCCAGCGATGCTCTGTCTGGCTCGTAACCCGTGTAGTCCCCGTAAAGGCGATCGTTCTGCGGAAAAGCGTCGTTTCGAGAGTATTCGTCCAGAGTGCGTTGCATGCAGAGGCCGGGCCTCATTTCACAGCGTGAATGGAAGTAAGCACGGAGCTCTTGATCTCGCTCCTTCTCCAGCATTCCTTTGATGAGGGCCACTGGCCCGAGGAGGTGCAGACTTTCTTGTTCGGTCACGCCGTACATCAGCTCGAATCTGCAATGATAATTGTGCATTCACCAAAGTGGAAAAGATATATAATTCAATATGAATAATAATAATAATAATACATATGAGAGGTCTACTCACAAAATTCGAGTAGGTAACTATATAGTGGAATTCTTGGATATGAAAAACCTGAAACAAGTATAGCTGAGGCTCCAGTCAATCTAATAATAACACTGATGATTTTCAAACAAGACTCAACCTCTAACGGAAGCAAGAAACTCTTTGGAAGGTTCGAAATAGATGAACATTTCAACCTAGCAGACCACTATTATAATATTCATGCAGTCATTGTTCACTGTGGTTCTGGCGTTGAATTTGGTCATTATTACGCCTTGGTCAAAGAAGAAACGGACTGGTTTAAGTTTAACGATAGTCGTGTCACGAAGTGTTCTGGTGATGTATTGAATTTATTGGAGCCTCTGGAGACACCCTACATTTTGTTTTATAAGAGAGAGGACATTGTTAGATCAAGATCTTCAGATGATGTGGTGCTGCAGTTTTTTCCGGGTTTTCCTGCAGCTGAGAAAGCAAATGCGCCACTGGAATCAATGAAGTCGCCCCGGAGCGCCAATTAATTTTTATTGTTGTTTTTATTTTATTTTTATCGTTGCTTTAATGAAAAAAAAAATATCTTTCAATTTGATATACTCATGAATCTTGAATTTCTTTAATAGATAATTATACCCCAAATCACCGAAATATGACGTTTATCTGACTATGAGAACTCAATTACCAAAATAAGACGCCAAAACCCCACCATGACAAAAAAAACAATCAACGAACATTGAAAAATTATTAAATTGATATTACCTATGTAAATATTTGAATATGTAATCATTATCCTAATATTGATGTTGATTGAATGTATTTCTGTTTTATTCTATACCATATAATTATTACTTTCTGAATCACGCACAAGGTTTTGAAACTTCATTTCTATTTTCAAAGGCGGACTACATTTTTTCTTCTGAATTTTGCTATCCCCCGAAGCCCAGATACATTCGAGAGGGCGCGCCAGCATTATCAACCACTCCCCTCACCGTGGGGTAAGTGATCATTAGGTCCGGACAAGCGCAGTGAGCTCAGAATGACAGCCTTCTGCACTGTCCAGCTAAGATTTCTGCCTTAGTGCGGCAAACCAGTATGATTTCGAGATTCGAGAGTAGAGGGGGGCATCATTCCATCAAGGACGCCAATAATCAGAACGATCATCTTGACAGAGTGGTGCGGAGTTCGAAGAGAAATATATTTTATCCGTTTTTCCTCCTCTTTGCTGACGATATTTGTCTCGTCAGGAGCTGAAAACTCCACGACAAACAATATCATTATTATTATTATTCGAATCAAATTTCCTCATTCAAAATATTCTTTAATGAATATTGTGAATACATGAACCGTGAAAACCTGGGAAAGGGGTGATTCAGAACGATAATCACTTCTAAATATATACACAATGATATTTGAAATCTTTGACACATGCAAAATTCATGTCTGGGGTTCAGCTGTACCCCGCTAGGGTTTATGAAGGTTAATATATTTTCAAAAGAGTTTGCTGTGTTAATCATGTTTCCAACTCGTCTTTAGGTACATAATAAAATGGAGTTTATTCTTTTTCAGATGGATGAAATCAATGAATAATTTTTCAATATTGAAAAATTTACGGATCTCTGCATTCAATTTTTTCAGGTGGAGGAATTCATATTAACTGATTTTCTTGTGTTAGTTAGTATGATCCATTTTAGTGAGTTCACCTCAATGAATATGTTGCAAAACAATGAATTTGTCATCGAATATTAGAAGTACTTTTTCCATGCTGAAGAAGCGTGGTGTCATCCGCAATGATCGTAAAAATTCCTTGAATTGAGAGAGTAACAGAGTCATTTACATAAATAAGGAAAATAATCGAACTCAGTACTGATCCTTGTGGAACGCCCCATAAGATATCCTTAGTTTTCCATTTGATCTCACTTAAGTAAGACCTGAACCAGTCATTACACACTCCTCTAAAGCCATAGTAGTTCAACTTTTGCAAAAGAAGTTCATGATTTGCACAATCAAAAGCTTTGGAGAAATCGCAGAATACTGCAGCTACGACCTCACTATTGTTGAGATGTGTGTAGACATGTTCAAGAAAGAAAAAGATTACATAATTTGTGCCTTTTTCCTTCTAAAAGCCAAATTGACAGTTGGTTAATATATTGTATTCATAAAGAAAAGCTAATATTTTTTTTTCGCCATTTTCGACAGTGATGAGAGCGTGAAGATAGGTCTGAAGTTATTTGGATCTTCTGCATTACCGCCTTTAAAAATAGGAATAAGACCGTTTCGTAAAAAATACTTCAGTATCGAAGGTATATTTTTTCCCTACATACTTGACATGATTATCCTTTGGGGGGTTTGCAGACCCCAAGCAATAATATCAGGTTGTTTCAAAAGTTATTCTATTGCGTAGTAGTATTTACTGATCGATACAACATTTTTTTATTCTCTGAATTGATGATGTTTTTTTTTCGAACATTTGGCAATGTTCGGCGTTGGTTTGCAAAATTTTTGTACCGAAGATTTCAGCTTCGAAAACGAGCCCCAAAGTATTCCATCTATAACAATACAGAACGAGGATTTGGAGACCCTAGTGGAGAGTGCCCCAACACAAATGGAGCGTGGGATGGCGGAAGAACTGTATGTCAGCTCCTATGGTTTTTGATGGTTTAAAATGGGTGGAAAGGTCAAAAAGCTCGATAAGTAGGTGTCCATGATTTGAACGATCGACAGAAATTGTAACGTCTCGAGATCTGCTTTTTCCCAAAGTTTCCAAAGACAAAAACTCACCAAAACGACCATGGTTATACTATATGGTCGTCAGCGACTGTTGTAATTCACTATGACATTTTGCAACCAGGCCAACAATCAGAGCAGAGTCCTACTGTTAGGAAGACGATGAAATGTACAAAAAATTGTGTCAGCAGCTGCCGACAGTGGTGAATAGAGGCCATATTCTGCTCCACGACAACGCTCGCCCGCACGTATTACAAATCACCGTATGAAAATTGATCAAATTGAGCTTCGAAGTTCTGCGTCACCCACCACCCTCCCCAGACCTCTCGCCAATCGATTACCATCTTTACAAGCACTTCGATAATTTTCCACCGGTAGAACCATCGCCAATCAGGATTCGACGAAAAAGTTGACTTCATCTAATCCTGAGTACACGATTCCCATGCTGACGGAATCAATCTACTTGTGTTACGTTGGCAGGAGTGCATCGATTCAAATGACGCTTATTCAGAAGTAGACTCATGAAAACGGACAAAACTTTCGAAATAAACTGATGATACAATTGGGATGACTCAATCAGTGTTCAGTGTTCACTGACTTAAACCAAAAACTGTTTTGATTGGTCTAATCTGTATCAAGATTATTGAGATTTGCCACAAAATTGCTTAGAGTTTCACTCATATTTGGGTACCAACCCAAACAATTTTTCAGCAGTTTTCTTGCAAAACAATGAAAAATACACTCATCACCCGAAGACGATTGTGGATACAAACAATCGAAACGTCGTGAAGTAACTTGGCTTGGAATCTCCTAATTTTTTATTTTTATTTTTTGTTCAATTGCTCTGTTATTACTTGTATTTTGTTTCACTGTTATTTCATCTCAGAGTATTTTTGCTCATTAAAAGACCCGAAGACGATTGTGGATACAAACAATCGAAACGTCGTGAAGTAACTTGCTTGGAATCTCCTAATTTTTTATTTTCATTTTTTGTTCAATTGCTCTGTTACTTGTATTTTGTTTCACTGTTATTTCATCTCATAGTATTTTTGCTCATTATAATTGTTATTTTCAGCTTTTCTTTTTTAATTCTTCTTTTTTATTAGTTCCTTCAGAGATTTCCAATCATTTCATATAATATGAGATAATGGAAGTCCGAACGCATACGGAGATTCCTTCGACTAGAAAGTTCATTGAAGACTTTGGATAATATAGACAGCCATCAAGTGAACAACAACCACACAAACACAACCCTCCCACCTTCAATACATAACTCCGTATTCCTTTGAAAACATATTTCCCTCGCGAGTCATCGAGACAAAATTCTAGACAACAAAGAAAAGTTTGAAGGGCGTCGTATCACTTTCAGTACGTCTCGTCTGCTTGTTACCAAGTAACCCGCCTCAAATTATGTATGGAATGTATTTATTCATTACGTTGTGAGCACGTGGAACGATCCGAATGGTAGAATGAAAGAAGACCTTTGAAGCATTAAGTTGTCCCGGAATAAGCATACAAAATGAAACGTAGTCGTGAATGATTTAAGTTGAACATAATTTTCCCAATGAAGAAGTATAAAAAACCAGTGATTACAAATACTTATACAAATTGGATATAAAAAAAAGCTTTGTAATGTTTGTGATTTCCGGCAAATTTATGTTGTGTGAATGATTATTTTTTCAGTTTCAAGGAATTCATATCATATATACATGTTGATTCAGAAGTATTTAGACGATTGCTAGAAGCCAGAATAAACACATTAATGATTTTCTGATTGATGAAGATCCATAGTAATTCCTGAAACTACACCTCCACAAACTTTATTCGAAAAATATATCAAAACATGTTTCACGAACACAGTAGCTTTATCAGCAGTGATTTGAATACTACAAGTTGCTTCTTACACTAATACTTATACAGGGGTGCGCAAAAGTCCGGAATAAAATTAATATCTTTTTAACCAGTATTTTAGGAAAAAAACGCTGAAACACATCAGTTGATTTCACGTTGTACGCATTTTTTGTCAATGAAATGAAATATTTTTTTTCAACCCCTTAGCTGCAACCCTACCTAACTTTTNTCCCCTACTCTTCTGCATCTCACTATTGCCATTATCTGTTGCGCTCAGAAACACTCGATGGTATAACTGTGGGATATTTTGCATTAAATAAAGTACACACCTCACTTTGACTCCGCATTCTATCCCCACATCCCAACAATATCAAGACTTCGATACGTTGCCTCTCTGACAAGGCCATTTTTGTTTAGCAAATTAAAAAAGAACACTTTGAAGGTACCCAATTAATAAACTTAACATACATAAAATTTTAATCTCACTCAGAAATGCCACAATTTCAAAACTGAGTCAAGACAATAGTTCGTATCAGGGCATTCATTTTGGTACAAAAAATGCAACAACCTTTTTCTCTTCTTGATTTACACTGGTCAACAATTGCTTGGGATGGAACTAATTTTATGTGTAAGTTTTTGGTGAAAAAATAAAATCCACAGAATGTTGATGCTTACGTTGCTGATTACGTTATCAGTTTTACACATAAATCTTAACGTGTGGCTCGGAGTTATTGGGGATGATTTAATTGGGCCTCATTTTCTACCTCCTCGATTAAATGGTGAGGCATAAGTTCATTTTTTAAGAGAAATGCATCCAGTACTGCTGAAAGAAGTTCCTTTGGGTGTCAGGAGGGATATGTTTTTTTTGCATGATGGGGCTCTCGCCCATTTTGGTCAAGTAGTACGTCAGCATTTGACTAAAACATATGCAAATAAGTGGATTTGGGGCCATTTACAGCATTTGGTTAATCGTACTCCTGTTCACGACGTAGAGGACTTAAGAAATCGCATCATCACGGCAAATTTATGTTGTGTGAATGATTATTTTTTCAGTTTCAAGGAATTCATATCATATATACATGTTGATTCAGAAGTATTTAGACGATTGCTAGAAGCTAGAATAAACATATTAATGATTTTCTGATTGATGAAGATCCATAGTAATTCCTAAAACTACACCTCACGATTTGATATCCACAAACTTTATTCGAAAAATACATCACGACATGTTTCACGAACACAGTAGCTTCATCAGCAGTGATTTGAATACTACTAGTTGCTTCTTACACTAATACTTATACAGAGGTGCGCAAAAGTCCGGAATAAAATCAATATCTTTCTAACCAGCAGAAACAAGTCACTTGATTCCACGTTCTACGCATTTTTGGCAATAAAATGAAGTATATTTTTTTCAACCCCTCAGCTGCAACCCTACCCAACTTCTTTTTTTTCAAATGCAAACCTATGTCGTGTATGGGCTCATTGAAGAGCTCGTATAAAATGGATTCTGACCATACTTTTATTTTTTTTGTGGTTACAACGAAATGAGAAAAAACTTTTTTCTAAAATTTACAAATACCTAACTTAGTGTTATCTACGGGTGAATTAACGTAACAAATGCTGAAATTGGCCTCCACCCTCTACTTGGCAGGCTCCTAGGCGATGGTGAAACCCGTTTACGGAATTCCGAATGGCGTCAGCCGGTATGTTGTGTGATTCCACTCTAATTCTGCTTTTTAGATCTTCAATATTAGCCGGCCTATTTTGATAAACCTTGTCTTTCATATATCCCCACTAAAAATAATCTAATGGCGTTAAGTCTGGGGATCTTGGCGGCCATTCAATTGTATCACGTCGTCCATTCCAGCGTCCTATAAATATGTCATCGAAATTTTCTCTGACATTAATACCAAAATGTAGGGAAGCGCCGTCCTGTTGGAACCAAAGTGTTTCAGTAGGGATATCTGGATCTGCTTCATTGGGAAACATAAGAGCTAAAACAGGGACTAACTCAAAGCGTAAAAAGCTAAGTAGCGTGCAGATGTAGGGTTTTCCTCAAAAAAGTATGACCCTAATATTCTATTGTTGATGATGCCTGCCCATACATTTACTTTCTGAGGACGCTGCCTACGAGCTTCGCATATCCAGTGTGGGTTTTTCTGACTCCAGAATCGATAGTTGTGTCTGTTAACTACTCCATGTAAATAAGAAGTAGCTTCGTCCGAAAAGAGTATGTTGAGTGGAAACCCATTATTCTCGTCACATCGTCTCATTATTTCCTCACAATATTGCAAGCGCCTGTCATAGTCATCTTCCAAGAGCTCTTGGACAAGACATATCTTATATGGGTGGTGTTTTTCTGTTTTGGGCTAATGAAACCATTGAAATATGTGAATATTCCTGCAGAGATACGGCAATGTCCAATTTTTGATCTTCGTCTAAAACATGTGGCCGGCCACTTCTGGGCAAGTCCTTCACTGTACCATGTTCTTCAAATTTGTGTAAGATCTTACTCACAGTAGCCTGGAAAATGTGATTTTCCGGATATTTTGCATTAAATAAAGTACAATTGTATGTACCCCTTTCAAGGGGCTGTATCTTAACAAGGGATGCTCCAATGAAGTTTCTTTATATGAAAAATCCTATCTTCTTTTCGATGAGGAATCACCTCCCTGAATGTTTTACACTTATTCAGTTCACCATGTATATTGGTCAAATTGGCAGAACATTTAGGAATCGAATCCAGGAACATCATATGAGCTATGTAAATAAGAAAACAAGTTGAACATATTCAAATCATCTTTCAGAAGAAAATCATATCTTTAACGAAAAGTTCGAAATTTCACACATAGAAAATATAGGTTTGAAACTGAATCATTTGGAAGCCATAAGAAATAATTAACCCAAAAATTCAGACATTCTAATAATTGACCAACTGGATTTGAATAGATTACCATTATTGAACTTGTTTTCCTAGAAAAACCGATCACGAATTATTATTGAGGTAATATGCTTCAGATGTTTATATTTGACGAGGTTCTTCAGGTAGAGGTTTAGGTAATTTGCCATAAATTGAAAAATATCGATTATTACAAGAATACAGTTTTTGATACTTAGTTATATTCCGTCATTTATGTGTGAAAAAAATAACGTTCTATCAACAATATAGAATCAAAAACTATTCCATGAATTCTATTCCTAGCCAGTTCTTAATTCTGCTATATCCCGATCACAAATCATAGAACGTCCACGAGTTAGGAAAATACCAACTGCAAGAGCCCGTTTACACATTTTACAGTCCGACCGACCAGCGGCCGTTTCGAATCCATTTGTATTCGACTAATCGGCAAAGCTTCTCCAACGTAGCATTATCATACCTTCGGAATAAATCATTGTACTGCGTCATGGATTTCTTCGGCTCATTGGGCACCACTATAGAGTCCACTACTGGTCCGAATCTTGTCTTGTAATCGGGAGTGATTGCACTTGCAGCCATGATTTCGTCGAGGCGCTTCCTTCTCAGACACTCCGCAAAATCGTCGTGTATTTGACAGTTGAGTGCTTTCGATACTTGATATGTTACTCCTGTCGGATTGCCGGCCAGTGCCCAATCAGACAGGGCCGTTCCGCCCATCAGGATCGCTCGGTGGAATAGTCCTGTAAACGAATAATGGTGTCAGGTGAAGGATAAAATTGGAGGTTCAGATAAAGAGGGGCTTTTGCGATAACGTACCATTGTATTTTTCGTTTTTAGGAATTGTTGACTGGTGTTTGTTTGGAGAGAGTATATCCAACATTTCGTCAACATTAGTGATTGACATCTTCAGGAGTGCCAAGACGATATTACTAAAAACTAGAGTTTCCTGACCTCCAAAGTTCATGTACTCCTGTAGAAGCCAACAACTGGAGTCAACAAAAAAATGGAAAACTCACTCAAAGTGAACGATGGTCAACAATCAAGAGAAATGGCAAATTCAACAAAACGTAATGCTTCGATAGGTCACTAAACTCCCAGTATTGGTTTAGGTGTGATTTGACTTACATCTTGTATAAAAAGTACATCTATCAACATTATTTATTTCTTTGTTAAATTCTTTGATATTTTTTGTAGATTTATGATCAGAAATTTGCATTATACCACTTCCTTATCGCTCGTATGAGTACTTCTTGAAGCAAAAATTTGAAAATATGAAAATAGTAATTCGAATATTTGAAAGAGTCAGTCAAATCAAATCCTCTCAGTATCATGAAGCAGGTGCAAAATCGATGACGATAAGCGATAGTATTTACGCTGATCTTGTTCAATAGTATACTATCAATCTCCAAAATATTATTAATGAAACAATCCATATTTGTTTTGAAGACAAACCATATACACCTCTGTTGCTGGCGTGAATTTTCAGATTGATTTCAAGATGCCAACTGAAAAAGTTCAAAGGAACCAGTATACTCCTCAAAAGATATTTACTTCCACGATATTCTTCAAAAATTGTAGTGCCTTTGCTTATTGTGACCAATTTTATTTTCGATATCTATATACATATTATCTTTATGATGATTGTTGAATTGAAAGTTCATTGGTGACGATACTAATGCGACGAATTCTTCATCGCAATTGTCTAATGATAATAGCCCTGGAATATTCAGTGCGAATCGAAATCTTTGAAAATTCTTCTGATTTTTTCAACAATTCATCACTAGACCATTTATTTGTTCCTTCTGATTTTATCAATTCAATGTGACTATACCATTTGTTCCTTCTGAATATCAATTCAATGTGAAAATCATGTGAACTTACAATTTACTTATTTCAGTCGTATGTTCTAGTATCGGTTTTAGGCTTATTCACAGTTTATTATTTCCACTGAAGTCCTGAATATTATTAAAAATAACATGAAACTCAAATTTTGCCCAGACATTACTTAATTCTCAATTGAATTTACCGCATATTTGTGTATTATCTTGTTCATTCACTATAACCCCATGAAATATTGAAGCTCGTGAATTACATTTTGTTTAAGAACATAAAACAGTGTAATCATTATCATTCTCACTATTGAAGTTGTCTCTTCATCAACAGACTTATCAGAAGCTCATGAATTATTCAGTACAACTTTGTAAATAAAAACATGGTCATTGTTCTGCGTAATGAAATATTTTTCCAAGCGGATCTCTGAATTTGACACTTTTATAATCACATACGGAAAAAATAGATATTGGTTGAAAATATTTTGCTTTGCAATAGGCATATAAGGGCAATTTTTGTAGGAACAAATCACCTATTTTGAGTGTGACTGTTCGCTTACATTATAAAATTCACTCAAACTTGGAAGGGCGCAAAATATGAAATACTAATGCACATAAGATATGTGTTATATTTCCCATTAACGCAGTTACGCTGAATCAACTGAAGGAACAATTCGTTGAGGTCAGTCTCAACTCCCTACACTGCAGGTAAATGAACTGGCACTCACCAGAAACCAACTACTTCCTTTCACGTTGAAACTACCTCGTAGTGACACGTGACCAAACAGTACGAATCCGGTCTGCAAGTATGTTTCAATAAATGAAAATCGATTCCTACGGTTGTATCGCCAACAGCAGGAATAAATTCAGTGAAGAATCTTGCACTGACACCTGTCGAATAAAATCCAACGGCCTCTGTGGTATTAGTCAGGGGAGTAGTTGATAGGTGTAAGTTCATTAACCTACAGTGTAGGGGATTGAGACTGTCCTGAACGAATTGTTGCCTTAGATGATTTGATTTATAGTATGCCCACTGACTATATGTGGAAAGTTTTCTTTCGTTATACGAGGAATTGGAAAAATTTCGGATATGCGGTTGGTTACCTCGTTCACAGGCAGATGGGGCGATGATAAACCCTCTGTTTGTTGTCCGCTTCAAGCTAGTTCGAGAAATGATGCTCTGAAGGAATTCGATTTTCAGTTATCGGAAATCATCGACTAACGAGTGGCCAAGTGTGTTCCAATAATTGAAAATATATTGCGGCAATTGTATCGCGAACAGCATAGGCAGGAATAACTTCAGTGAAGAAACCTGCACTGCTACCTATCGGATATAATCCAACACCCTTCGTGGCATTAGCCAGGGGCGTAGTTGTTTTCTGATTGGTGTCACCATTCACCTACAGTGTAGGGAGTTCAGACTGGCTTGAACGAATGGTTCTATTGGAAGATTTGATTTATAGCCAGTCTTCAAGTATGCACACCGGCTATATTTGATCAGTTACGCTAAGGGTAAGCGCACACTACAGACTTTTTATCGGCCGATAGTTTAGTTAGATGCTTATTAGTATAGAATCGTAATGTGAGGCCGCACATCTAAGCGATTCCAGTCGGCCAACTGAATAAACAGAAACAAGTTGGATAGGCTTTCCAATTCTGATTCAATTACAAAGTTGGACAACTATCGGCCGAGTTCTAATCAGACTGTGTCTCTATGAGTGTGCGCAGACTCATCAACTAAACAGTCGGTGCCTGCAGACTCCTCACTCTACATCCCATCGTTGATATCTGATATCAAATATTATCTAGTACCTACTTTATCTTAGCGTTTTAATTACTTTTTTTTCATAATTATGTCGAATATTGCCGAATGTTCAGTGGAAAATTCAATGGCGGAAGTTAACTTTTTGAGGGGCAGAAAATTTTACCAAAAAAAGACCGTAGTGGAGCAACAAAAATTTTATTCATAATTTTTTATGAAATGTATGTTGATTAATAAGGTATGCGTAACAAACATAATGGTAACTTTTTTCCAAAATTGCACTGATTGCTTCTGACTCATGGGATGGTACAAATAAGGTACCATCAAGCCATCCAGTAAGAAAAATTTCATTCTCTTTGGTTAATTATCCTTTGGAATTATTGGACATAATATGGAACAGTGTTACATTTTCTGAATTATTTTGTACAAAATCGGCAACATCAGAAAAACTTTCAAAATCTAGAGGTGGAGTTGGTTTACAAGTATTTAGCCAAGTTGGTGGTGTATAAGGTACAGCAACATTTGGGTCGGGAATATGAACAGGGTTAGTATTGACAATTATTTCCCTTATCGTAGATAGAGGTAAATCAGATTCAAACCCATCACTTTCGAAACTTTCATCATTGTCAATTGCAACGGGGATATTATCTGCCAAGCCTTCGTCATGGAAGGCATCAATCACAGATTCGCAATCAGACCGTATAGGTTCTACGTCTTCATCCACAATAGTATCAGGTCCTTCCATCTTATTGTATAATTCTTCTAAAATATTTCCAACTAAATTGAAAGGTAATTCATCCTTTCTGAGCCTCTCCATGTTATCGGAAAAATGACATCATAAAAGTTTCAACCGACGCGGTGGTACACGAAAGGTACCACAACAATGAATTGTTTATGTTTACTTGTAATGTAATAGTTTTAGTTTTGATGCTAATGACACTTACTTCAAACATTAGCTATCCAATTTTCCTCAATTATTGCAAAAAAAACTAATTTTTTTCATACAATAAGACCACTAAACAAAGCACATCAGTTGAATATACAAAGTTTTGAGGTTAGTGGCTGCAACACGCGACCAAATCTGTAACCAACTGTTGTGAATTACGTCTACCGTGCATAAGATGGCAAAACTACAGTGGTTCTGAAATAGGATCACTGCAACCAGACAATAGCTCTGTTGAGAAGGTGGTACACTTTATTTACCACCGCCACCAAGCGTGGTGGTACATGGTGGTTTATTCTATGCACCGTGGTTGCCTAAAGAGTTAAAAGGTGACCTGCATTATATAATGAAGCATTAAAAGAATATTTCGATGTTATTATTAAAAAGAAACTATGGGATGAAGTTTGTGCAATTGTTGTTCCTGCATGGGGTGAAATGGATGCTGAAGACAGAGGAAAACAAGCTTTCCTCGATAACATCCTTCGATACTTTCAATACAACGCACCAAAATATTATATACATCAACAACTGTTTCAGTTGGTGGTCTGCGCACCTGCACCGAACCGAACAGTTTTGTTTGAGTAGTGTGCCCCCACCCAACCCAATCAGACTAAACTATCGGCCGATAAAAAGTCTGTAGTGTGCGGTTGCCCTAAGACAGATTCTTCCATTCTATTATGTTCCATACACTGACTATAATGCTTGTTTTGGAGTTTATTTCAGTTTCTCGATTATTGACATCTGCATTTTGAATAAGTTTGAAGTTATATAATTTCAACTGTTTCTGTGAAGAGACTATTGCTTTGAATGTGATGTATGGTTCCGGATCAGAGATCTGAAGTTAGGATTGTAGAGAACACATATTTTTGTTTGAAAAATACAAAAGAGCTTGTAGTTGCAGTCACGAAGTGGATTTTAGTGACATTCGAGCAAAAATGCAAAACTCTCTAGAGCCATCTTTCATCGAATCATCAATTTTGACAAACAGGTAGATGATAAAAGACTACTAAATCGCAAAATCTGTTTCCCACCTTGTATAACCCCCAACTCCCTAACCCCAACATGTCACCTACTTTCGTTTCCCTTCAGAATCATGGGGCTGATCATGAGAAGGCTGGCACAGACCGCGCCAGTCCCATGTCCGAACAAGGTGACAGAATTGATGTCTCCCCCGAAGGCCTCTATATTGTCCTTGACCCACAGCAGGGCGGCTATCTGGTCGACGAGGCCAAAGTTGCTCTTCGAATCGAGTTCGGTCCCTGCTTTCAAGAAACCTACGAAAAAAAAAATATCATCAAGAGAGCGAAAAATGTTTCGTTTTGGAAAGGATGTGTAATATTCTGCAAAAATAAAAACGAAATTAATGGTATATGACAAGAGTTAACAATAATAAATAAAGCGACATTTTCAGGAGACATCATGATATAGGGTGATAGAAATACAAATCATTTTTCCACTTCTACGAACAATTATATTGTATTCTGTACATTACACGGTGTTTTCAATGAAATGCAATTGTTTTGTTCAAAATGGTGGACTTGCAATTTGACAGTGGTAATAAAATACTAATCGCCGTTTTTGTTATCGAATGAGTGATAGATCAGTAACATTTCTTTCATTAAGATTTATGACAATGGCAGTAACAGATGTGAATGTGCTGTTATTTCAACAAGATTGAACATGTGGTGCACTGTTTGGAACCTTCAGTGTAGTAATGAATTTTGCTGGCCTTTATTCCCAACACCAAACCGTTCTTTCAACAGTTCGACACGTGTTTCGATCACCAAGTAATCATCTTCAAGAGGAAAATCAAACGAAACATACTTACAAAGTTATCCTTACTCATACCATAGATACCTTTTCTAGGTACCTGCCTCTTAAGTGTCTTGAATTAATTTCTCAATATTGCCTCATCTACTAGTCTAAAATTGATTTTATACTGTGTCCTCATGTAATAGTCAGGTAAATCCAATGATTAAAATATTATTTCAACAAGCTATATAGTATCTTATTATGTTAACTTTTCTAATTAATCTAGACTTCAGTTAATTAGGACTAGTTAGACAAGTTAACAACAACAGGCATCTAGATGGCTATGAGAGTGTAGAAATAAGGTAACAATAATATTATGAAAAACGATGGTGGACCAATACCTAATAGTATACTATAAAGCTTGTTGAAATAATATTTTAATTATCATATTCACATCGTCACAATAATGGCATAACAAAAAGAGAGAATAAAATTCTGGAAATATGCTCAAAAACTAACTCTCAATATAAAATTCGACGGTCTCGAACCATGTCTTGCTGAACGTCAACTATAAGGAATCAACTTTGTGTTGGTCTACCCGATATATAAACCAGAACCATAGAAAAATCAAACTGAACAATCGTCAGGTAATCATAGAGGTAGGTGGGGAGGAAGGGAAGTTACAGACGCTGATGCTTTACGTTACAAAGCGGTTCAACCTCACATAATAAATATGATGGAATTGGGCGATACTGGATGAAAATCCATAACTAACGTATTCAGAAACCACTTTATTATGAGATTTCCATTGATCAGAAGTTATCACTTGAAAAATCAGAGCCAGACCGAAACATGTATACCTACTTTGAGTTCTCCTTAATTCATGTTGTTTTTAGCCTGAGTAGTTTTATGCGAACAATTTTGCTGTTTATTCATACAAAGAGTATGACTTTAAAAGGATATCAGGATGTGCAACTGGAATTTTCATTACCTCGAAACCAACATTCATTCTTATAGTGAAGAACAAAGTTTGGTGGTCGAGAGAATTTCTCTCAGTTTGTTTGTGTTTCAATTCCTCTTTCAAACCCTACTCAATTTCTCATATATTCATTATGGATTTTATTTTCTCTCATTTTGGAGAATAAAAGAACTTTAGTGAGTCCCTAGACAATCACAAACATTCCCTTCAATATAACTTCAGTTATAAATAATTCAAAACTACCGACCTTAACGGAACATCCCAATAAACACCTCATGATAAATATATTCCCCCAAGAAAAGCTCTGAAGTGTGGAAGAATCCAGGACGAATAACGGCATATTTTAAGTCGACCGTTGCCATCGCGTCTGCGGTTGACTATGATGTAATAAAACCTGCCTAGGTGTTGTCCGAAAATCCTCCGACAACCTGTCACTTTTATCATCGCGACATAAAAGTGCGCTAGATTCCATCTCAACCGCTGGCTGAGAAGCCTCCTTTGTTGTTCTGAAAATGTTTTTTCTCCACCGCGACTTGATTTTTAGGAGGAAAATTTATTTTCCGCGACTTCAAACTAGAGGGTCCATTCACGACATGGTTAGTCCAACCATTGATTGTAAAATTGAGCAAAGATGTATGATTTTGACAAGCAGCACCGATTCGCACAAACATTTGGAATTAGATTCTACTCCAAAGTTGGGTACCTTTATCCTAGGGGTGGATGCCGCCCCTTATCGAAGGTGGAATGTGTTTCATTGGAAGTAGCTAAGGAGATAGATAAACTGATTTTTATCAACTTGTTCTATAGTTTTTATATAAAATAAATTAGTATATATTATAACAAAATAAAAAACAAGCTTCAATTGAAAATTGTACTTTTGATGCACTGTTTGCACAAATTGAACAATTGATGAGAAATGAAAATTTCTCATCAACCAAGTTACTTCACGACTTTTTGATTATTAGTCTTCGTCTTTGGGTGACGACTGGTCTTATTTCTCCAAGAGATGACTATTTATAGGTCATTTGAGTGCTTTCACCTATCCCCTCTTACCGCTTTGTCGGTTTAGTGCATTGCCGAGCACAAGAAACACACACAGCGAGGAGGAACCAGCAAATCTGGAAATGCAGAGTATGTTTGAACTCATCAACATAATACAAATGATCCCAAGCTGGGATCATCCACAGGGAGGAACCCTGGTTCAGGAGGCAATTCAAAGAGGCTGCATATATGTTGTCCAACAACGCATTTAACCAAGCTAGCGTAGAAATACGCAACATATAGAAACCCATGATTGAGCGGAAAACGGCCAACTCTCGCGAAACGGTCAGCTCGCGCTAAACCAGGAAGAGGGGATAAGTGAAAGCACTCGAATGACCTACAAATAGTCATCTCTCGGAAAAATGAGTACCATCATCCATGATTTGCATCATATTTCCAATATTAGAGTTGCGATTGAGACGTTGATACGAGAGCATTGACGAGAAAGTAGTGACAGTTCACAGTTTATAAACCGCTATCCACTAAAGTCTTTAGGTTGATACGCGATACAATCTTACAGATGGAGGAAATTTTGAAAAATATTCAAAATTTCGGAAAGAAATACCCGAGAGATGCAATACTTGCATTAATAGATGCGATATTAGATCGGTATGATATTGAGAGTATAGAACGGGCAAGATCATACGAATACTTCGAAAAAGTAATGGAATTAAACCTCAGAAATCGCAATCCAAAGTAATACCAACTCTTTGAGGCATTGCCAAAAAACGACATTCTCTCGGACGAAGAAGGAACCCAAGAGGAAAAAACACCTCAAAAACGAGCAGCCACACCGAAGCTCCCCGGCGAGAAGCCAAAAAACACGGCCAAAAAAGAAACCAAAAAGTTCCGAGACTGACCGGACTAACAAACAAAAGACCCCTGACATCACACCCGGTACGTCACAGCAACCGGGTGACTTGGCGGAAGACCCCAGACAAAAGGCTGCTCAGGTAGCTCAGGTAGGCCAGACGGATAACACCCGAACAAAAGAAGACCCTCCTATACCCGAACAAATGGATTTAGGCGACGACCCCAAGGTAGAGGATGCTCCGGCAACTCACCAAGGCGAAATAAAGAAATAAGCTAACAGACCTCCACCAATAACTATTCGTGCTAAAGAAAAGTGGAAGCAGTTCAATACGATCGCAGCCGCCCAAAACAAAACAATTTTGAAGGCGGTAAACACTACCGACGGGATCAAGGTTCAGCTGAAAACCTCTGATGAATACAGAAAAATAACGCGAATCCTGGATCGCGAAAAAATCTCGTATCACACCTACACGGTACAAGCAGATAAACCATTAAGAGTAGTTTTCCGGAGAGTCCCGGAATCCCTGGAAATAGAAGACATCACGACATAATTGCAAGGGAAAGGCTTTGAAATCCTTTCCATCGCTCGCATGAGCAAAACAAATAAAACACCGATCCCGTTCGTGTTAGTCCTGGTTACCCGAAGCCAAGCCAACATTTACGAAGTAAAGGAAATTCAAAGCGAGCGCGTAGGCACCGAAACTCAACGTCCCAGAAACAGAACAGGACAGAAGTTCTACAGGGGTCAGAAGTTCGGGCACACACAGCGGAACTGCAAAGCAGTCCCAGCCTGTATCAAGTGTGCCGGACGATACCTAACAAGCGAGTGCAAGAGAACGAAAAACTCGCCCGTGTGATGCTTCATTTGCAAGGGCGAGCATCCAGCTAGCTCCTACGGGTGCCCAGAATGCCCCGAGAATAAAAAAAGGCCTCAGATGGGCCAAATGACGGACGACAGCCCCCAAATCCGAAGAGTGCCAGAAAAAAACACAGTCAGAAGTCTCTTATGCGAGGGCCGCATCTCCAACAGAGAACTCCTGCAACTCTCCCGATGGTCTCCCAATGGCCCTAGGGCAGTTGCAGAAGATTCTTGCGAAATTCTCGGTTCTGCAAACTATGCTTGCCGGTATGACAAAAAAAAAACAGAAGAACGCTGCCACTTCTGCAACAGGGCTACAAGCCTAAGAAGACGACAGAGGCTCACCACTGTCACCCTATCACATAATAAAAAACAGACATAAATTTCAATTAGCTGAAAGGATAAGGGACCCGTTGCCCAACATCTGAATGACGCAAGACAACGAACAGAAATAAGTTCAGTCATCACGAGAAGACGATTGTGTATACTAACAATCGAATCGTCGTGAAGTAACTTGCCTTTAAATCATTTAATTGTTCAATTTTAAATTGTTACTTGTATTTTATTTCATTGAAATTCCATTTCAGGGTATTTTGATTTTATTGCTTCTTTCAATATCGAAGTGGAGTAGAACAAATTAAGCATTCCTAACACCGTGACATGTAGATACAAATGTGATCTCGCTCAGACAAAATTTTTCCAAAATCTATCGGTTACCCGGTCGTTATGGCACCTAAATTCCAGTGTTGTTATTTTCATCGTTCCTTCCCTGGAATTATTTCGTCATATAAAACGTCGAGGGCGTCTCGTGGCGACATCTTAGTGTGGATCGACCATAACGTATACCTTCGAGCATTCCTTTTGAGGCTTGCTTTCTCCTGATAATATTATGAACTCTGAAACGACGAGAGGACTAATATAATACATTCAGAGATATTATAAAGCCGGAAATGTTATTGCAGGTGCAGCATAGCGAACAAACCTATGAGAAAGCTTCCTGAATGCATTTAGAAATGAAGGAATGAAATTTTGTACAGTTATCGTGATTTACATTTTGGGATGGATTCGGTAAAGGAACGACAATTTTACGGTCACCGAAAGAAATAGAATCATTCTGAGCATAAAAGATTCGAAATCACTTTTATTTTGGTAGTTTATCTCTCACAGTGGTGGGTGTTCACTTCCTCCAAAAACATATCCAAGACATATTTGGAGTTAATGTTTGTTTTCCAGTTCTGGATACGATGAATAACGGTCTTTTTTTTTCTGAAATACTTTCGACGGTAGTTGTATGACCTTATTTTGGTGATATAAAAATCACATATTTTGCATAACATGGCTGAATTGATTATGATGATTACTTCAAATGATAGAAAAAATTAATACAATGTGATACAAAATGAACGATATGTTGCATCAGAAATTGATTTACAACAAATCACAATAGCAATAAAAGTTTCTCATTTTTATCATTTGAAAGGTTGGTAGTGTAGCCTCCTGGAACCCAGCGTCCACTGAGTTGGACATATCGTTTTTAATCCATGTTAAACTAATCCTATAAATAGCGACTTATAAACCTATTGTACAACTCATTGGACATGTATGCTGTCGCCATCTAGTACCGAATGTGTGATTCTCACGAATAACTTGCGTGCAGACTGCTATTTATGCAATGGCGTCATTTAAAAGAGCAACGTATGATGGTAAGTACCAATTTCTTAGTTCGTCTTAATTATCATTTGAATATTTTTGCATAAAATACTGTACCAACACCTCTTTTATATATTTTTTATCAAAAACATTGTCAAAGTAAATGAATTATTCTATAAGATGTCTATTTGTACAATGTCCAATAGAATGGACGTGCGGACTCAAAGCCGAATTCTTGGGTTTAATCCAATCCAATTTGT
The DNA here is from genome assembly GCF_000500325.1 of Leptinotarsa decemlineata. Classification (NCBI taxonomy): domain Eukaryota; kingdom Metazoa; phylum Arthropoda; class Insecta; order Coleoptera; family Chrysomelidae; genus Leptinotarsa; species Leptinotarsa decemlineata. The sequence goes on from NW_019290733.1 coordinate 135,186, forward strand.
TGGACATTGGTACTCTGAGATGTATCTTTGTAAAACATCTGAAGTACTGATTTTATTATTTTCAGCAATTTTTGGCCATCGAAAACATTTAATACCGACTGAAGATGATGATAAACTTTTGCAGTTATTAGAATGTGATTCGGATTTAGAACAAGAAGTAGGTGACTGCCAAAATTATGAGAATGAAGACATTGACAGTACTGATCAGATGAAGATGAACAGAACTTGGATGAGAATCCAGAAAATGATATAGTTGAGGAGTTAGAGTATGAATACGAGGAAGAAAAAGAAGAACAAAATCACCAAAGCGACTATGACTCAGATGATAATTTACNTTAACATTATAGAGATTAAAGCATCTCTTGAAACAATCTCAATTCCGTTTTGTCGTATTCTTCTTTTCCAATTGTTGACCCTGTTATGAATCATTGTTAACTTTGTTCCGGCTGAGTTTCGCAAAGAAAGTAAGTTCTAGAGGACTGAACTGAGCACTGTTTGATTAATTTCTTCTATTGTTTAGGAATTATGGGTCATATACTGAATTATAATCTCCACTTTTCTATATGACTCAAAAACGGCTATCAACAGTCGCGATCTGAAATTGTACTTTCAAATAGGAAATAAATGAACGATTGTCCACAATGCAGGCGTCTACACAGAAGTCGAAAAAGGAACCAATCCACTTTGTCCAAATTTTTGGCAGAAATAAAACGGCTACCGTAGTTGCATAATGCAAAAAGAGGCCAGATTGAGCCTAAAATGCTCCAAGACAAACTTCAAGAACCCATTCAGCTTCTTGGAAAGGACAAGTTCTCTGCATTTGATGTGAGAGTCCATGTAAGGAGTGGAGGACATGTTTGCCAAATATATGCTATCAGGCAGGCGATATCCAAAGATGTAGTAGCGTACTATTAAAAATATATCGATGTAGCATCCAAAAAGAAATTGAAGGACATCTTGATCCAAATCGATTGTCGTCGTTGCGAGCCCAAGAAGTTTGGTGGTCCAAGTGCCCGTGTCCGGTACCAAAAATCTTACCGTTGAGCAGTTAGGTGTAATGTTGTGTGTTGAAATCAAAATTTGTAGAAACGTAGAGGAAAATACTCCGAGCAACATACTGAAATTACTAAGGACATGGGTATATAGCTTAGGGTAGGAGTAATCTCTAAAAGTTACTCCACCAAAAAATGTTTATTCACTCAACTGATTTGCACAATTTTTTTTACAAAATGGATCTATATACTTCCCCGCTGCGATCAGAATTCTAGGGTATATTCTGGAAAACAGTTTTTGAAATCGGGTTTTCATGATTGAAATACAAGTTTCAATATTGATTGACATATATGTCACGTGGCTGATGTTCCATAGTTCACATAGAATGAACAGGAAGTACATTCAAAGCATGTGGAAGAGAACATACAAACAGTTTCCAGCGGTGCACTCGCTGTACTATCCCTTACTGGTGAGTCATGATATAAATTAGGTTATTCAACAGGGAAAAGGAAAAAATACGCGATATCACAGCCGAGTTCAATAACTAGACGTGGTGAGAGAGAAACAATAACACCGTCGAGGGCATTTGTCGACCACTTTTGTTATCTATAACTGATGAGTTTGGAAGAAAAACCTTGTTGAGTTTTGAGTGAAAGTGTTGGTGGAGTTCTGAACCACCTACCAAGGCTATACTATAAAAATACAAAATTTATTTTACTAGCATGACTGGCTCAATAACTCAATATTTTTTACTGCATGAGTGTCTCTATTTTGACTATTTCCAGCACAATTTATGATTTTTTTTACTGAAGCTTGGAATTGAGAATATGAATATATTCAGGGTTTATTTGCGTATTTTATATTTTCGCAAGAAATAAATGAACTTTGTAATCTCAAATAGAAGAGCTGTATTAGAGACCAAACTTGTCAAGTATTTTCTTACCAAAGATTTTATTTGATCAGTTTCTATGCCAATTGATCAGCAAGAACGTTTCAGGAAACACATTATTACTCATTAATTTTCCTAGGAATTTCGTCATGTGATTTCGTCAAATACATTCTTATCAACCGAAAAATAAATATCATATCCCAGCTCTCAGATAGGATTATTATATGTTAACGATTCAGAAATAATACCATATTAGCTTCATTTGTCTAATTTGACAATAGATATTCATATTGAATGATGATGATGGGATCTTTCTTGAAAGATGTTGTTAATTAGATTTGAGAAAATTCAGGGGTATTGAAAACAATTAGAAGTGATTTTGTTCATATCAAATTTAATATCTATGAAGAAATATCAAATATTATTTTCATCACAAAAATGCCCACCATGTACATCTGGAAGTAATTCAGCGATGTTGCNTTATAGATTCTTTCAGGGATTTCAAATCAATTTATATCATATTAGACAATGTAATTCCGAACTAATATAATGTACAACAAGGTGTTATGTGTTGCGATTTCGTAAATTGTATGTATTCGCAATTGAATGATCCTCGCTCGCAAGGAAAGAAAGGTCATTCCACGAACTCTTTTCTTTGCTTAGCTATTCGCAAGGCTTCGTTATTATTTTCGTTTGGTACAAAAATGAAGTTTCACATCTCTCACAGAGATATATCTGAAACTGTTGTCGTTTCCTAGCTTGATTCTCATTTCGTATATCTGGTGACGTCATCTCTCTTTCACCATCATGATGAGCCCATTGAATGAAATTAGTTATTTTCATCCTAACATAGATGTGAAACGGACATATACATCACACATACTCATACTCACCCAATATTCCTAGTCTAAAGTTGATTGTGACAACAATGACCTGGCCATATGCAGCGAGGACACTTCCATCGTACGGGTTTCCTGAATTCCACTCGAAAGACTCGCCGTGAATGAAGACCATAACAGGATATCTCCTTGAATTGGTGATATTGCCTAAAAAAAAAAGATGCATTCTCATTATTGAAGGTACTGATTTATTTACTTGAGAAACAAGATATAGGCCTATTTTTTTCCTTTTTTTTCTGATTGATTCGGCCGTTACTTGAAAATCCATAGTAATTTCAAAAACTACACCTGACGATTTGATTTTCACAAACTTCATTTGCTAAAACATAAGCTTTTTCAAGTGATTTATACCTATATATACCTATATACGTATAAATCACTTGAAAAAGCTAATGTTGTAGCGAAACATGTTGTAATATATTTTTCAAATAAAATTTGTGAAAGTATCTCAATGTGGACATTTTTGGGCTTCCACCAGATTGTTTATCTTCTTGGTTACCAAGTAAGGTCCTTGCCAGGATCTCTGCAACTCGAGACACAAACCTTTCCGTCCATGAAGTTAGTAGAGCCACACTGCATCGCCCTGCTTGAAGCTCACTGGCAGCTACTTTCTGTGAAATATTATTTTCATCCTGTCGTTGGAAAGCTGTAATTTTAATGTGTATAAGACTGTGAAGGCCATTCTTGCACTGCAAGGACACAAAGTGTCCCAAAAAAATCACCTTTTCTGGAAAGAGACAGTTGAGCTGCATATGAGCATTCCGCAGCTTCGTGAACACACTCTTCAAGTTTGACAGATGTTCGTCAAAACTTTTTTCGGTTATCTAGATGGACCAAGCATGTTTTCTAGGTGAGTCTTCTCGAAACCAACTCCATCAAGCGTTCGAATGTTGCAGGTGCAATGCTTAATCTGGACTTCGTAAACCCAAACTGGTATAATTCATTGCCGATGAAAAAGGCAGTCTTCTATTTATCCAAGGGGCGAACAACCACCTGGCGATATCAGATTTTGGGGTCTAATGTTGGGAACCATCTGCATCCAGCCAAGATGTTCAGGGTGTCAATTATTCTGGAAAAAAGGTAACTGTCCTCTTTGGTGACATCATTAAGCCTCCTGTAGTCGACGCAGAATCTCGTCGATCCATCTTTCTCAATCACCAACACGAGAGGTGACGACCAGTAGCTGTTTAATTCCTCGATTATTTTCTCCTCCAATATGCCTTTGAAAAAGGGGGCAGCTCCGTCTTGCTTTGCTGAGGGAAGTCGTCTCGGTGGTTGGCGTATGGGTTTGCCATCACCAGTATTGATCCAATATTGAAGTAAATCCTTTCGACCAATGATTTTGTCCTTCAAAAATATAAATTTCTTTTCCTCTAGGAATCTGGTGGCCTGGTATGGTTTTTCTTCAGACAGATGGATCCACGCCTTCTTGAAAGGGTCGATGAGTTCCCTTGTAGGTTGCTGAACCTGGTGGTTCAGCAATTACCGCTTGAATGGTTTTCTCGTTGTTGGGAGAGATTCTAGAATCTTCCAGTATAACCACTTTGGCGCTGTCGTGAAGCGAAGACAGCACGTCGAGCAAAATTGCCTCATTTCCAACCCCTCAATAGTATGTTCCTTATGTTCACCACGAATCCGTAGGGGGATATGATATCTGGTCCCAAAACGGATTCGTCGACAATATTGGCCACTGATACCTTAGTTTCTATTTCGCAGTTTCCAAGCGTTAGTCTCATTTCAACTTCTCTAAAGACTGTCAATCTACCTCCAGTGACTGTTTCCAGAACCGGTACCATCGATAACTTCTTCAAACTATTTCTTTTGGAAGTGAGGGCTCCCGTTACTGATGTCGTTGCTCCAGAATCGATGGTGAAGAGGCCCTGATGATTTTTCAAAAATTGTCAGCAACTAAGCTGTTACTGTTGCGTCCTATCATGGAAATCGAATACCTGGGCGCTTGGGATGTAGCAGCCAATGTACCCTCCTTAGTTTTCTGAGCCACCGACGCTCTAGTTCAGATAATCCCGAACTTTCTTTTGTTGTTGGATGTTAAGTGAGATAGATAGTCCCGTCATAAATGAATTTTCCCTGCCGCAGTTATAACATTCAGGCCATCCTTGGGCGCAATATCATTCAGAAAATATTTCTTTAGAAATTCCTCTAAACCTACCACGAGTCGATCTATTCGTATGTCTTCCTTTTTTTTTGATGACAATCACTGTTGTGGAATTGGCCGCGGTGGTAGTGTGCCCGACTCACGATCGGAAGACCGTGGGTTCGATTCCCGCCTCGACCTGATATTTTTCTCGATAGAATTTATCTGGTTGAAGCTGGAATTATTCTGCAACCGTGTTAGGAATCACACGTTGAAAGGTAAGACCTCGTTAGTCCTTAGCTCGCAGAAGTTTCTCAACTTTAGAGAGTTGTCGTTTGTATGGAGGTGACAGCTGATTAACGAAAAAACAGATTTTTAAACAGAAAACTTTTCGTTGTTGTCGCGGAGCACTTTTGGCAGCTTCAAATTCATAAATGATGGCTTCGTTAAATTTTTTATGACGCGTCATCTTCAGAGACTGCTGCAGCTCCATGTCACGAATCCCGTCGATAAAATTATGGACGCTAATGCAGTGGCTAAAGTTATCATAGTCGGGAACATCGAAGAAAGTTTGGAGATTTGTCCCAATTCTACAGATACTTTCACGGAAAGTGTTCAAGTGAGTTGGCACATTTGATTTCACCAAGAGCGGTACATATCAGAAATACGCGACGGACTGTGGCTGCTCATCGTTTCGAGGTTCAACTCAGTACACCTCGAACTTCACTGTTTAAAAACTCTTCCATTTTGAGAACAGCGTTTATGTGGAATAATCTTCCTGAGAATGTTTTTCCAAAGGAATATAATCTCCAGGGATACAAATCCAATGTGAATCGCTACTCTCATACAGGCACCGCTTTAAAAGCGCCATAAGTGCTTGTGGTTTGTTCTTCAAAACAGAATCGATAAAATTTCAGCGACATCGACCAAAAAAGTTGATAAGCAGTCATAGTTATCAGCAATGACTATTCCATTTTAAAAAAACATAATCGATGCTTTTTCAGAGAAAGACTGAAGAAACAATAAACTAACTATACCTACATTATTTTTATATAGATGTTCAATATTTGACGCAAAACGATCGAATACAAAAACGAAACCAAAATCCCTCAACATTTTTCTTATAAAAGATGATATAAAATGTAATATAATAGAGGCTGCACGGCTACCCGAGCATGGTCTCGTAGGCTTAGGGTCTGGTTGATTAATTCTCATATTTATTGCTCTACCTTTTTATTACCTGGATTATGATTTAATAAAATACGGTTTTTATTTACCATCGTTCGCATTCTGACCGCATCTTACATAATGATTTTGAGAGTAAATAATGCCGTAGTGGGATAATTGTATTCAAAACGGTTGAAACTTCCTATGACTCACATTTTTCATGTTAATTTTTAGAGCTTTCGTGAAAATTGGTGTCGATTTCTCTGTAGACACTTCAGGAATTGTTCAAACCAGGGTTCATCGAATTCAAAAGGATTTGTATACAAAAGGAGATCAGAGATTTCAAAGCTCACAAATCTTTAATAAATGAAACAGGATTTGAATATATGGTTATTGAAAAACATATTCAGTTTGAACTATAATATATAAGGTTTTGATTGAAAGATAAATTGGCGGATATTTGGTCACTGAACAAAACTGTTCTGAAGGTCCATTGAAGTATTTGCTGAATCCAGCAAGTTAAAAAACTGTGGGAAATACTTAAATTTTTGTCAATGGAATTGCTACAAAAGGATAGTTGATCAACATAAGCTACAGACTTGATCTTCAACTTATTTCAAAGAAGAAGTGATTTCTTTTTGGCGTGAAAATAACCGGGTTCAATTCATTGCCACGAAAACTCGGGCATTGGTTTTCTCCAAAATGATAAATGTTCTTTGTTTCGATAAGTTTGTTGGGGGTTGTTAGAGGTATTCAAGTTACTTAGCACATTTGATTCCACCAAGCGATACATATCAGAAATACGCGAGAGATTGTGGTTACTCACAGTTTTAATGTACAACTCGGAATGAATTTCATCTCCAGCGATTCAAAGCCAACGTAAATCACAACTTTCGCACAGACACCGCTCTTAGAACGGTTGTATTTCGTTCAAAAAAATGTAGTTTGATCTGTTGAAAAAATGGAGGGTTCATCAGTAGCGTGTTGTGAAAATTTCAAATTGACGGTTCTGGAATCTATTCAACTTTCGAAGAAAATAATCAAATGTTGATCATTTTTTTTTAAAATACATGAATCAAAAGAAAAATTCCATCCTCTTGAGGAACGGAAATAATGACTTTCAACAAAAAACTGATACTGCAATCATGGGCAATTTTCGAGTACATATGTGACAGACAGGCAGACAGATAGGTACATATTAAATTTGAGTAGGGTTGTGACATTTTAAAAAATCTAAATGAAAATTTTGTAGTAGTTCAGATAACACCGTAGTTCATTTGAATTTTTGAATTGATATTCAATACTATAAAACACGTGTGCGTTACAGGACGGCCGACAAAAGTACCAACTCAAACTAATCTTAGTTGAAATATCAAAAATTGAATTTGTTCAACTTGAGATGAGCTTAGTTTTCTACGTATGATTTTTACGTATATTAATATGAGGTTATTTATTGATAAAATATATTATTTCCTTGAGAAAATTGTTACTCTTTTATGAATAAATAATGATATTGATAATGATAATAATACTCTCGAATCTTAAAATCATACCGGCTTTCCGCACTAAGGCAGAAATCTCAGCCGCACAGATGCAGAAGGCTGTCATTCTTGGCTCACTGCGTTTGCTCAGGGCACATGATTCTCGGACCCACTGATCACTTACCCCACGGTGTGATGAGTGGTCATTGGTTGATAATGCCAGCGCGCCCTCCCGAATGTATCGGGGCTTCGGGGGATAGGGCCTGAGCAGCGCACAGTATGGTGGAAACATAATAATAATGGTCTTTATTGGGTGAAATACAATATACATCCAAAAGGCGTTCAAAACTGCAGTGTAGAACACTACATGTTTGTTCTACCACTTAACCTCCATTGATGTACATACACAAAATTAGCCACGTTTCATATGATAAAAGAATATTACGTGTCTGCTACTTTTTATAATACGTGCTAGTTAAATTTTTATAATACAGTATATGTATATCACATGAAGAGGGTTAAAGGGAACAACAGGAGTGAAGGTAATCGCATTGTCTACTCTTTAGCCAAGGAAACGTCTGGACTAAGAATTTTAGGACCCAGTGACACCTAAGGCCTGGTGACTTCAACAGTTGCGAAACTAGCTAATCGTCACACCCATGCTCAATCCCTAAAGAGATGGGATGGAATCAAAGGATGCAATATTGCCAGGTTCACCCTGGGCGACCCTGGGAAGCTGGCGCCGACGAAATATCTGGCGATGAGCAGGAAAAATATACGCCTAACAGTAGGATTTCTGACTGGCCACTGTCAATGAAGGAAACACTTCCATATTATGGGGCTAGTTGGCACACCTCTATGATGCATGTGCGAACAGAAAGATGAATCAGTCAGGGATGTCCTATGGAAGTGTTCGGAGTTATCGTTAATGAGAGAGTGTGTGTTTAGCGAGTCTTGGTCTACACCTGCCGATATAAAGGAAATATCTCCCAGGGACCTGTTCACCTTCCTGGAAAGGACGAGATGGACGATTACCTAGGAGGACAAGGCCTTGGGAGGACGTACAATGGGTCACATGTGGCCCAAGTGCTGTAGGCCTACACTCACCCTCCCTTCTCTACAGATTCAGAGATATCTATCGCACACTAAAGCATCTGTCCGACTAGACAGGGGGAGGTTGTCTTCCGCTGACATATGCATGAGAGAGGAAAGCCAGGCTGACTGGCGCTGTAACGCTTTAGGTAACGAAGCGGTCCACCCTACCATACGAAGAAATCACTTCAACATTTACTCTTAGCAAGCCCCTATGTCTGATACTGACTAATTTCCAAAGGAGTTACATCTTTGATATTTGTTCCACATTTTTTGAAGTGATAACTTCTTATGGGAGGACAAACCGCTTTGTAACGTTACGCATCAGTATGTTTGGCTTCCCTTTCTCGTAACTCTATAGCTACGTAGAAATATCTCGCGTGGGCACGAAACTTCGGTCGGTCAGCCGTGCTGGGGTAATGTTGTGAGCAATATGTGACGTAATCGTAACACGTCGAACTATTGGAGCCAAGTCTAGTAATGAGAATGAAGTTATTATCACCTAGATAAGGTGTTCATTCAGTAAATGATGGAAGAAGTAATTTTGTCAATTTTTCTACCCTATATCACGAGCTGAGGTGCCATCCAAAAAAATTTCACAACTGTACTAGAATGAGTTTACACATTCAATTATATTTTAGAGAACATAAGAAATCTGGAACCTGGTATTTTTAGAAACCATGTAATTACGCGGGAAAAACTGTTTTCAACGCTGAAATAAATCGCTGAATGAAAGAAAACTCTCACGGGTGTCCCAAGACGAGCACGTTTTTTTTCAATTTACAACATACACTGAAATCTCCTATATTGAAATCTCCTGAAAGATCTCACTTTCCAATCAGTTAATTGAAAAACAACTCAGTTTTCGAATATTTTCCCATTGTTTTAATTCAACCGTTGTTATAAATACGTTCTAAACATAATTGTATATCATGTAATTCAACCCACCACAGAAAATTGATAATATAGATATATGTGAATGGCGAAAATCAATATTTTTTGTTCGATGGTTCGGTTGGCCATTGCTTGTCAAAACAAAGTCTTTGATGTTTTGATATGAAATCAATACATTCAAATCATGTCGAGGTGGATGCGTGTGATACGTGGAAACGTCCGGTCAAATGAAAAACCTACACTGCAATCTACATGAAGCGTTGATAGGTAGATTGAATCAACATTTTGCTATGTCTCTCGCCAGTATTTCGAAAAGGTTTTACAATAATTCTGAAACCCGTCAATTCATCAGATTTTTATAGGGTGACATATTCTTGTGGAGAATTCGTAGGCATTCTCTTAGTTGGGAAATAAAATTCCATCAAAATTTGCTCATGAAATTTTACGTGTTATTTGAAAGTGTGGAATAATGAATATTTAATGAATTTCATTTTGAAATGTTTGGAATATTCATCATAACACAACCATATCAAATCAGCAACAAAGTTCAAAAGTATTCGAAACTTTGCAGGATGTTAATCACTTCAGCTTAACGAAATATGCAATGCCGCATGAGAAATTTTTGCAAAAGTACGTAAATGAGTAAAGTTTATTCGAGTAAAATGTGTGCAAGCCTATATTTTTCGAAATTTCCCTAATCAAATGTAACAATTGTGTATAATAAATTGACCTCGAGTAACATATCACGAGTATATTCGAAATTGTTTGCCTGAAAGTAAAACTTTGAGAATTAATTATATAGTTGCATACATTTTGATCGAGTCAAAATTCAGAACAGTATTCTGGTGGAATATTTCTCGAAATATTCGAGTTTAATTGCTTGGCATAACTGGCAATGTATATCTATATCAAGCATTGAAGGAAACAATCAGTATGAAACAACTTATAACGAATTCACTATAGTTTTCTTTATATTTCCTCTGTAATTACCTTTGATTCATTTTGGTTCTCTGTGAAATTATCTGAGTGGCTATCCCATGGAAAGGAAAGTAATATTTCATTTCAAAATCTATATTTCAGATTATTGTTACAATACCTTTCCGAATGAAATATCATAGCAGACATTTCAAGGTCTTAAGTTGCATTTTTCATTAAGAGTTTCCGGAAATTTTTTCTCAGTTCCTCTCAACATCTTACTTATATATGGGGTAACGATTTCTCATTGTTGGCGTTTCGATTTGTATTTCGAGGGATTATTTTTCAAAAATATTTACTCTTATCTCTATCATGAATCAAACTTCAGAAGTCAAATGATATCTCTTCATTAAAATAATTGACTCAATTTTTTAACACCACCTAGACAATTATTCCACAAATGAGCAATATTGAACAATCAACAGTATGATCCACAGACTAGTGATCGATTCTTAATCTTATGCAAATTTTTGAACTGAATTCAATGGAAGAGAAGATCTGATAGTCTTTGCTGTTATTACATAACTACTATTGTAGGAGTGGTTGGGAATTATAAGGAATTTATCAATGACCTTTCATAGTGAAAATGTTACAGTAAATTTCATTAGTGAGCTTTGACATAAAACTTCGTGAATTATCAGCCACAACCGTTCGAAATTTTCAGAAAGATGAAATAATGTACGTTTCAGGTGAGAATAGGTCCTCCCATATATACTTGCTGGTCACGATTTTGCTTTTTCACAAGTCTCATTGAACTATTTCTCATTTCTTTCGAACTATTCCTTGGCTCATTAGGTACAGCTGATGTGCCAAGAATTACAGTCGATACACAGTTCAAGCACCACAGGAAAATCATTGAGGCGATCTGAGAGCGGTGCCTGTGCGGAAATAGCAATTCACATTGGATTCTAATCGCTGAAGATTGAATCCATTTGGGAAAACTTTCTCATTGAGTTTATTCCACATGAGCCAGTTCTCCGAACGAAATAGTTTTTGAACAGTGAAGTTCGAAGTATTCTGAGTTGAATTTCAAAGCGATGAGCCATCACAATCTACAACGTATTTTCGATATGATATTTACTAATCTCCAACCTTTTTTTCGATGTTCCAGACTAACAATGTTGCAAGTGATGCTCCCGTTTCCAGTCAGGTGGATGGCTCATTTCCGGATAGAATCCATCACCTTCAGGGTATGCTCAGAGGCAGAGAACAATACTCCAACGAAGGTCTAATCTGAACTTCATAAAGCATCAAAAGTTGCTGAGGTGGGTACTGTTTTCTGCTTCGAAACAGTATTCCAAGCTTTTGAGCAGCAGCCTTTGCAATTCCAGCGACATGATTGCCATGACATATTGATGTCAAATTTAACCTCCAACAAACTTATGGAAGCAGAAAGCGCAATTTGCAAAGTTCTGCTGCCGGTGAAGATGTGCATCCGAAGCTGATGTCCTGGAATCCAAATGTAATGACGAGACAAGTGTGCTGTCGTTAGCAAAGCAATATATTGAATTCTTGTTTTTCTCCAATTAGTCGTTGATATGCAATAAAAAGAGGGTTGAAGGCAATATGGATCCCTGGGGAACACCAGTGTTTATGGTAAAAATATTCAAAAGTTATTTATCAACGGCCACGCTCTTTCAGGAAGATGGAGATCCATGCACAAAAATGATTCGACAAGCCATAGCATCGAAGTTTGGCCAGGAAACCGTCATGCCACATACAGTCAAAAGCCTTAGAGATATCAAACGCAACAGCTTTTGACTTTCCATGTTTGTCGATTGCGTTATTCCAAATAAGGTTGACATACATATTGATGATCGCCCAAGATCCTGGAATCCTTCCAAATATTTGAGGATATGGAGGTTTACGGCTTTCTCCATGATTTTTCATGATTATGATAGCAAAGCGACTGGTCTGTAGTTATTTGGAAGATGTTTGTTGCTGTTTTTGGGAATAGGCTGAACGCGAGCAATCTTTTAACAAGAAGAAAAAATCATTAGTGGTCAACGTTCTATAAAATAATTTGGGAACTCCATAACCAACACAAAATAAATTCATTTTACGTCTAGATACAAGTGAAAACGAAAGAGTGTCCACATGCACATGTTCAATTTGAAGCTGTTCACCTATGAAAAACTCCTGAATATTTTCACGGATCGGAAAAAACATCTGGTTTAACCGAGCGAAATGGCATTCCACCCCATTCTGGAACGAATATGGAACCGAAAAGCCTGCGAAGATATTTTCAATAATCAGAAACGTTTTCTAGTCGAATAACTCCCATACAAACTATTTCGCCCCTCGTTCCAGATTTCGTCTCCTGATAATACGGATTGGCTGCCCGCCAGCTATTATTGGGGCATCTGATCAGATATTTCCCTCTACTAAGTCTTTCACAAAATAATGTACAAGAAATAAACCTAAATAGGGTCAGAAAGTAGAAATCTTTGCCTGAAGATTTCGTTGCTTTGGTATTTAGTTAGGCTTCCGGAACAGAGAGGGCAGAGCGAAGTAGTATTTCTGCTCCTAATCTGGAAAAATCGTTAGTGAGGTGCACATATTTCCAGTTGTCTGTATTATGGTAACATCAACTCTTCGATGTGATAATCATGGATTTCAATCATTCATCAATTTAAAATGTCATTCAAGTTCACCAGGTTATACAGAACCCACCACATAAAATTGATAATATATATATATGTGAACGGCGAAAATCAATATTTTTTGTTCGATGGTTCGGTTGGTCATTGCTTGTCAAAACAAAGTCTTCGATGTTTTGATATGAAATCAATACATTCAAATCATGTCGAGGTGGATGCGTGTGATACGTGGAAACGTCCGGTCAAATGAAAAACCTACACTGCAATTTTGAATGATTTGTTCTCAAACGACTTCATTTTCATAAATATGTAAGCTGTTCACTCATGATGATACCCTTGATAACAGACGAGTAGCACGGCTAATGAACATATATCCCTACTTTTTTCTGACAACCGTGAAGATTTTCGTCTTTTCTCAGAGGGCGTACTTCTGGAAATATTTAGGCTAGAACTTCTACCCTCTAGAGTGTTCCAGGACAGTTATATGTTGTGGTAGCCCTCTATCCCCAATCCAAGAAAAGAAAATCGCTTTTCAACCTGAGAAGCTTATTTTTGACGATATGAGGGCTACAAATTTGGATTTTTAGAAATGTTCATAGGAGTCCAGGACATTCTTGGGTATTTGGTAGAATTCTAGAATATTTCAACACATATTATAATGGTCGGCAACAGTCTGTAACGCACGGCAACATACTGCGTGCTTTTTAAAATATGACAGCTGGAATTTTTTCCCTTAGAAAACTTCTAGAATAATCCAGAATACTCACGAGTACTTGAAAGTCCTCATCAAAACATCAGAATATCTAAGAGTTTTTAGAGGGTGTTGATATCATTCTTCTAGTCAGTTCCACGTAACCTGCAACAGTCTGTTTGCAGGTTACTCTTCTTCTTTTTGTATTGTTGTTGACACTGAAAGTCACAGCATTCTGGAAATGACCTCTGACTTCATACCTCCAACTGTCAACTACGAACTGCCTCATAAAGTACTGTTCCCGGGTAGAGAGGACTGTGTCCTCCGGGAGAAGGAAATATTAAGAGCAGACAGTTGTTGGTTCACAGATGGATCAAAATCACTTTCAGGTTCTGGTGGAGGTGTTTTCAGTGGCAGACTCAGGACAGAAATATTAACCTGCCTAGGAACTTATGCGACTGTATTTTAAGCGGAAATGTACGCTATTGAATTGTGAGATAAAATCGATAAAAATATTCTTCGACAGTCAAGCGGCGTTATAAGCTCTTGGCTACTACCGAGCAATATCTAAATTGGCAGCAAATCACCATAAACAACTCCCCTCAATAGGAAGACTCAATAGATTTTCTCTGGTCTGGATTCCTGGCTTTACTGGTCTGGAAGGCAATGAGGTTGCTAACTCCCTTACAAAAAGTAGCTTCAAATAGCTTCATCGGACAAGAACCTGTCATTGGCATCGCTTCAGGCTTTGCCAAACAAAGATTGAACACCTGGATGGTAAAAAGAGTTATGAACTTCTGGCAGAGTCTTCCAGAATTGGCTCATTCATTAACCTTTTGGACTACAGCAGAAATGAACTACGATGTGTAATATGCAGAGACTCGGACTGTCGGAAGACAGTCTGTGTTGCCTCTGCTTGGAAAATGATAAACAGCAGAACACATACTTTGTGCCTGCCCCGCTGGGGACAGAATCAGGTTTTTAGCGTTTGACAGAGTTTTAATCTTACCATCTGACCTGGAAAACCACTCACCATACAAATCAATCGGCTCCGTTGAGAAGCTGGGTTTATTTGGTCGAGTGTGAATAGGTGTGAGCTACAATAAACCCTTATGGGTTGCGGTGGAGGGTCGAATAGACCCACTCACTTTGGAGCTGACCTAAACTAACCGTACCCAACTTAGTAGCAATGGTAGTAATGAAAGGTACATTGAAGAAAAAGCTTTTGACACTCTTGTGCACGACACACAAATCATAAGATCACTTTCAGAAGTTTGACAGTTTGATAAGAGAGCTGAAAAGTATAGGTATCAAGTAGGAAGATGCAGATGAAGTTTGTCACTTACTTTTAAGCCATAATGATAAATATGACCTCTAAATTAGAGCAATTGGAAACTCAAATTGAGATAATACTATGGATTTCGTTACAGCTAGGTTGCTAGATGAAGAATTGAAGTTGAAAGCAATGCATAGAAGCAGTGCTAGAGGAGGCAACAAAGTAGCATTGGAAGGATAATTCAATCAGGATGTATGCCATAAATAGGCTTTAGCAAAGAGAGTACATGAAAAGATGAGAATTCGGAAATAGAAGAGGAAATAAAAGTAGTTATTTCCAAAGAAGTCAACGCATATTCAGAGTAACACGTGGACGAGAACGTCAATAGAAAACAAAGGAAGCTAGAAGTTCAATCACAGTCATATCATTGAACTATGTCAACTTGGTGCTACAGAAAGGCTGGTTTATTATGGACTCTGGAGCTACAGAATATATTTTCAATGGTGAACTGTATGGGTTTTTGACGAATATAACAGACTTGTATGGAGATGTCGACAGGCATTGATAGTCAAGAAAAATATGTGCTAAATGGACATTTTCGAGGCAAAGACATATCATACAAAGTATGTTGCAAAATCTTATATCAGTTTTGAGGTTTTTAAATAATGATTTTGAAATTATATTTGAGAATAATTAGATTGAATAGCAGGCCGAAATTAGCTCAAAAAATTAATCATTATGTTGTGATTTATTTTTTTATTAGGAAGCATCGACTGCTAGGGTCATTAGCTGCTACTTCTTAGTTGGAAACGGCAATCCTCAGTTATATTTTTTGTAGAGGTTATTTTGTTCTACAAAATTCCAAGTAGGTATTTTTGATTTGGGCCACACCATTCAACAAGCATTTTTGTAGCGTCTTAGGCATATTCAGTGTCTGTCTAAGATATTGTAATTATTTAGCAACTTGTTCATATCAAAAATTGCCCACAATAAAGAATTCCTCCAAAATGCAGTTAAAATAATGGATTCCATGAAAGTTGAAGACATTTGAGTGGATGTGGTTTGAAACAACTAGGATTACCGTTTGATAAAAACCCAGTAATATTTGTATTAAAGGTAAAAGTACTAGAAAATCTTCAAATCACGATATTGGAGAACTCATTCATACAGATATTTCAGATCCAGTAGTGATTATCCAAATAGAGTTTACATCTTCATAGAGTCTTCAATGAAATGGTGAATCAGAAAGGATGAATAAGACAATGATGAACAGTGTGAGGACGAAATTTTCAGACACAAATTCACCAACAGAACTTTCAGTTGAGCCAATTATATCCTCAGTCCACGAATTGAATCGATGTTCAATTACAGCCAATATTATATGGTACAATGATTCGTAAAGCATTCATAGTTATACTTTATTTTTCTAGTGTCAACTTCTTCATTCAATGTTTATTGTCTGTTCTCAATGTTGAACGTTTTTCTCGAATGCTTTTCAATTCTGTTCTCTTTATTGATAGTATAAATTATTTTCACCCGTGTTGGTGAAATCCTAACGATTCTCATTCAATGTATGTTGTATAGCAGAAATGAACATGGTAAGATTTTATTTGACAAATTGAAATAATTTTTCCAATTCCTGCAAAATGTTATTGGTAGTCGTGATGATCCGTTATACAGAACTAAAAAATTTTTAGCGTTGGAAAAATATCAAATGCCTCAGACTTTCAGAGTTCACTGTCAACGGATAGAACACGTTCGAAACGAGTACCATCGCGAAAAGGTATATTTTTGAAAGTTCAAAAAATAGCACTCATCAATTTTGTAAAATTAACTACATTCTCCTTAAAATTCCATCAATTAGCCTCTTTGTTAACATTCTCATCCACACCAGATGAATTATCATCCCCTAATAAACTGAAAATCTTCAGATCACATTGTGCCAAGCTTGACAAATGATTCTGGATATTGCCCTAGTGAATACACCGCTTCATTGATTATTGTAAGAGGGATCATCCAAAGAGAAGCAGATGAGCTCCTCGAAGACCTGGAATCATTTAACAAGGATACGATGAATGGTTCTGATATTGATGTGATTAACGATGTCTGGAGATATATTTTCGAATGTTCATATCAATGGTGGGAAATCGGAATATTCAGGGCACATTTTACTGTCATGAAGTAATTGAGAAAGATATTATTCGAGGACGGATGAATTTCATTTTCTTTTCTAGAAAACAGAAGTTTATCAATGAGGGGCGGTTCATTATTGATAAATAGAACTATCTCAAAAAGAGGACTACTCACAGTGTGATTTTCTTATTTTCTAAAAAACATGTGTTAATATCGATTAACTCGCACTTTTATAGATCTATTCGACGCGACGTTGGGAAAGAGTCACTGATTTTGATTCCGTTTTTAGTAATAATGGAGTTTTGTTAATAGTACGAGCAGTTTTGGAACTCAATTCCACGCTCAATTTTCCAAAAATTCACACCAATGAATTAATATGTTTTGGTTCTTTCAGTCATTGTCTTTCTGAAGTTATCGATAATGTTTCATGGATGCCTGTTTTTCTCAGCAATACTTGTTTTCTTGTTGTCGGGAAATGTGACCAGAATAGAAGCTATCAGGAATATATCTGAGAGTACGTGACCATTTATGTAGCCGTCAAAATATAAATACATAATTGCATCTTTTATAATAGTACATCCATTATTTTTGTTCTGGTTTGGGAAAGGAATTCTCTTCGAAAATCCAGTCATTGTCAAATTAGCGTTTCATAGTATAATCTGCTTTCTCCCGAAGCAGAGAATTTATGAATTCCTCCTAATTCTGGTAAAATCTAAACTGAGATTACTTGTTGAGAGACCTTCGAGAAAATCTCACCTATTCAAGTTATCTACAGAGAGAGAGAGAGACAGAGTCAGAGAGATGAATATTCTTTATTCTCATGAGAGTAATCTTGTGGACAAAGTTTCACTCAATCTATAATGCAGTTTATATGTAAAACAAAGTGCGTTTAAATCATTCGATTTTTACTCGATACATGAAATCAGTTTGTATATATAAAAACAAGTGAGTCGTTCAGGATACTGGTGAATAATAAATGAAGAAAATATTTTTTCAAGAATATCGTTATGAAATTCTTGTATATTATAATATGGTCTATCACCTAAAAATTCTTTCACAGTTCTTCTGAAGTACTGTGAAGATTTTATTTCTGTTACATTCTTGTTGAATATTTTACAACCATCATAGACGACATCCTGTATGACTGATGTCATTGGTATTCTTAATCTTGTTGGATTGCCTTGTCACATAATGGGTTGTTGAGAATTGAAATTCGTTCAAATATTTTTCAATTCATTTTCGAAACGAGAGGGCTGTGTAATAATA
Organism: Leptinotarsa decemlineata; assembly: GCF_000500325.1. Classification (NCBI taxonomy): domain Eukaryota; kingdom Metazoa; phylum Arthropoda; class Insecta; order Coleoptera; family Chrysomelidae; genus Leptinotarsa; species Leptinotarsa decemlineata. The sequence goes on from NW_019290733.1 coordinate 153,637, forward strand.
ATGTTGTTTGTATACTGCATATTTGGTACGAAAGTTTTAATTACATCTGATGTCACTTGATCTGTCCATAAGACCACTATATCCTTCTTCGAAAAATATTTTGCATTCTCTTTCGCTGTCTCAATCAGGATATCAATTGGGCAATTCGATTTGAGGATTGCTTGTATGGAAAAGTTGTGCTTATTTTGTTTTCCAATAAACTTTGCAATGTCCCTGCCATGGTGGCCAGCTACGATCAAGATTTTATTGAACTTTGTTCGACAATTTACTTTCCCACATTCGTGACCGTTATGGAAAAAATTTTGAACATTCTGCTGTTTCCCTTGAATTTCTGTGTGAATAATGGATACGCTACTGAACAACGATTCATTCGTCATTACTGATTTATTCGCTAGGGAATTCAATGTTTCAATGTTCAATGTTATAATGGCTTCCTGGGTGAATTTTTCATTTTCATTCCTCAGTTTTTCAATGTGTTTAGTTCTCAATTCTGCTTCCTCTGGCAAATCCTGAATGGTTGTTTCTAGTATGCTGATTTCTTCACTCTGTTCCGTATGTATTTGCTTGTTACAACAAATAACTAAGTTATTACCCAACAGTTTGAGATTTTTTCTTGCCTTAATCATTACAGGTTTTATGGAAGACTCCAAAACAATTTATACATGTGAAATTTGAAGAAGATTTTTTGCAGCACATAAAATATCACTATTATCGACCGGCATGTTGTCTACCGATCTGAGCTCTGATCTGAGCTTCATAAAGCATCAAAATTTGCTGAGGTGTATACAGTTTTCTGGTTCGGAACAGCTTTTTATCTGTTCGGAGAAAACGGATGCCTAGGTTTTCGTGGCGTTTAATTGAACCTGTTTACATTCACCCCCATTCGATATAACTCCTAGATCGTCATTAGGATATTCAACCTAGGCAAACGATGTCCTGGAATCCAAACGAAATGACAAGACAAGTGTGCTGTCGTCAGCAGAGCAATATATTGGATTCTCATTTTTTTTTCAATAAGAGATTGGATTGGAAACACTATGGATCCCTGGGAAATACCAGGCAAAAGTACTTGCAGGAAACGTTCTTTCAGGAAACTGAAGAGTCATACACAAAAATGACACGACAAGCTGATATATTAACACTTTTAAAATAATTGACGTAGATCAGGAACAATGTTGGCCCTAGTATTGAACCTTGAGGCACACCCTTGCGTATTTTCCCAATTTCTGAGAGATGGTTTGTTTCCACCATCTGACTACGATCTAACAAATATGAGCTGAAGCAGTTCAGCATCACTCGTCTGAAGCCGTAGTGAGGAAGCTTCCCCGACAGTATTTCGTGATCGAAAAAGTCGAAAGCCTTCGAAAAATCGCAAAATACTGCAACAGCAAACACGCCAGTATAGATTTCAATATAGACATTTTTTCTTGAGCGAGATAACTGCTTCTTCATTAATGATTTTATGTTTCGACAGAAATACACTTATCCTTATCTGTTGAAAATCTGTTGAAAATCTGTTTTTCCGTTAACCAGCTGTCGCACCCCTACGAACGACAACCCTCAGAAGTCGAAACTTGTGCGAGCTAAGGATTAACGAGGTCTTACATTTTAACGTGTGATTCCTGACACGGGTTGGACGGTAGCAAGTGAAGATCGATCGTTCAGACTAGGGATTGAACCACCGACCAACACGGCAGTCAATTCGAGTGAATGAACAAAGTTTTTCTATAAGTGTGGAAATTGAGAAAAAAGGCCGATAATGCGCAGGCGTTATCTTGATTTTTACTTTTATACAGAGGTATTGCCATTGATACCTTCAGAAAATTGGGAAACTTTCCTGATTGAAATGATACATCAATAATGTTGGTTAAGAGTTGTAATGTGTTATTTAGGAAATGTTTCAAAATGTTTGCTGTAATGTCATCGTAACCAGATGACGACTTTTTTCCAATGGAAACAATCACCTGTTTCAGTTCATAAATATCAGTGTCATAGAGAATGCAGTTTCAGAAAGGGGTTTTGAATCGATCTGAGTAGTCAATTTTCCAGTCAATTTTCCTGCAACAGAGCGGTAATACTCGTTGACTATGTTTGATGAAACAAGAATAGTGGATGGTGCTAATCAGCTTATTCAAAAAATATTTTATCGTGAGATTTTCACTGAACAGTTTTACAAAAACGCAACAAGTGTTTCGCCATACAATAACTTTTTCTGACGTGTCTTTATTGAGCTTGTGAAATTTATTTGTTTTAGTGGGATTCGAATTTACGATCTCTGATCGGCTACTCTCATATGGAAAATTCGTGTATACCTAGGAACATAATTCCATTCCACGTGATTAAAACTTCTCTTGATATCAAATCACCCTATACACCTACTCTCCGACATTTATTTATTAGGGATACAGGCGAAGGATAAAGAGGAAGGCAAGAGAAAATGAGATGTTATAAATTTTATCAAACACAGTTGCGTATCTTGTTTCAGACAGTTACAACGGTTGGCGTATGTTCTAAATTCAACGCTGGTATTAGGTTTCGTATTATGAATCTCATAGGATCTAAGTTCTGAAGATATTAGGAGGAAAATCTTCATTATCAACAATATCGAGCTGAAATGAATTATGAACAATTCCATATTCAGATCTCTTTGGTGCAGTGTTGTCCCTGATGTTACTTCAGTAACAGACTGTTTCTTCTTGACCAAACATGTTATCATTACATTTATTGAATTTCATATATGGACCGTATTATGCCGTCGGTTATCCAAACTTTTCTTTTAATGAATTTGTTTGATTTTTTTATGTTTTGTATTATCCTCAATTTTGTCCTTCAACACATCGAGAAAGAATACTGTTGCATCGTCTATGTTATCAATCGACACCAACTGGTTCCAATCGAAGTCATGTAAGTCTCTTCTCAAACCTGGATAGTTGATACATTTTATCATTAGTTTAGAGTGGTTTTGCTGAAAATCTTTATTCATTTGTATTTTTGCCATGATAGTGTAATGATCTGTTATGTTTGTTTTCATCACGTATGAATTAATATTAGTGTTTTCTGATTTTGATTTGATGTTTAAAAACTTCAAAAAAGTTCAGTTTTTTCCAAGTAAGTAGCAGTTCTGAACAGTCCACAAATTTTTAAGTGACTGTTTTACAAAATTCCCAATTTTTCGCTGTTTTTTCGACTTGGAAAAGTTTGGAAATTTTGGTGGTGAAGTTAAAAATAATAAACAAAATATTATTTAAATGTTGTTCCCTTTCATTTGTATTGAAAATTCCTATACATTTTTATGATGCACTGTTTGGAACCTTTGGTGTAGTAATGAATACTACTGGAGTTTTTTCCCTACACCAAATCGTTATTTTTAACACCTCGATACGTGTTTCGATCGAAACACGTGTCGAACATAGTTTTATTACCCTCAGTGTTCGGATGGATGCACCTAAGTAACTGAAGTACCTGTGTTGCACTTCCCATCTACCACTCAGGGTATTCAATTATATGTCATTATCTTATATCTATATCTATATACATACAATTTGGTTGATTAATTTACAGAGTTGATGAATATTGGATGAAGAACTTGCTGAACATCGTTTATGTTTAACCGAATAAGTCGAGAAGTTTGGTAATAAACATAATGAATGTTTTTATTGATTTTTGGAATGTATTTAAGATTTGAATTGCTTTTTATGCTACCGTGATAGAAAATACATATCTGTGTGTGGCTTTCAATGAATGCTGGTATGAATTGATGGATGTAGCCGTTACTACGTGGTAGGAAATCCTAATGAAGAAAAGACAACTGAAATTTTCTAGTTCTATAAGGACATTTTCAAACTTACACATTACATAAGAACCTTTTCAAACTTACACATTACATTAGTTTAATGTATAAGTTTGAAAATTTCCTTATAGGACGAAACTGCAGTAACGTTAGTTACAAATAAAAGTGCAATTTCGTCCTATAAGGACATTCTTAAACTTATACATTAGTTTAATATATAGGACGAAACTGAAGTAACCTTAGTAACAAATGAAAGTGGTAAAAAACATAGAAAGTTTCAATCAAAAAGCTGGTATATTTATGCATGAACTAGTAACAAATCTAGTTTGTTTTTAATTGTTGTTTTCATTTCATTTTTATCGTTGTTTTAATAAAATTTTTCAACCATTCAGCTGTTATCTATTAACAATATTCGTTCTCATATTCGTTATATTTTGCTCACAAGATAAAATCAGCTATCATTTTTAAAGTGTATAGACACTGGAAACTAGTGAAGTATCACTATATAGTATCAGAAAAAACGCTAGTTTGAATTTTGTTCGAAAATCATTATGTTTTATTGTTTCAGATTCGCTATATATCTATGACGAGAAAATGAATCGCCAGATGTAACATAAATGCAAAACTTCCATCAAATTACAAAACATTAAGCCGCTTTCCGATGGCAATCTCTTTAAATTTTATTAAAGGAACAAGCTTTTCTGAATTGCAAATCGCAGTCGATGTAACAAACTTGACGTTTCACAAATTCCCGGCAAAATCTGCAGAATTAATGTTGTCAATTTCTCACAGAAACTGTTTCGGAACAAAATCCTAATGCTGGCTTTGATAAATTCAGTTTAGAGAATTTTGCCATGATGTGAAATTACACACCTCGGGCTTCTCAACAACATATCTCTCAGCGGTCCGGAGCTGTTCTTGACTGATGTATCATCACAATAATACCCTAAGTTGAGAGATATACATTTTAAGTCACTTGGCATGTGGCAATAAAGCGACATATTTCTTCCGGGGGCCTACAGAAATCAAGAATATTATTTACTTTCAGAAGTGAGGCGCACCTCACTCAACTAGTCTTGATAATGCCATCCGAAATTATGGCGAAACGTCGATAGTAATTTTTTCTGATTTTTGCTACCTTTTCATGACCATGACTTCCGCAATATGGATCATGACATTTTTTCCAAATAGGAAGTCGAAAACACCATATATAGAAGGATTATCGCGATAATATTTTCAATTGGAGACATGAAATCACAAAATTGAAAGGTTGATTTTACTAGTTAGAGTACACCACAATCACTGACCTACCGGTAAATTTAGTTCAGGAAAGAGTCTACAGAGAAGATGGATGTCGAGTTTAGGACTCCAACGGACCTCCCTGTGAATTCAGTTCAGGAGCGAGAGCTTCTCAACTCCCCAACTCCTGATCCAAGAACTGGTGCCGCCAGGAAACGACTGATTCGTCTCCTCAAGATCGGGGTAGCTTATAAAACCACCTTGCACCAAATTCTTGGGAGGCGTACGCAGAATCTGTCTCAGGTGGGAGAACAAACCCTCTATAAGCAGGTTAGGAAACGTTTGAGCTCAAGTGATGATTTACCAAAACCAGAGGCGAAAAAGCCCTGCATGGCTGAATCTAAGGCACCGTCAGGTGTAGCTGACGTGCAAAACCCCTCATAAGAGAAGGTTGTCATGGGTATCAAGGTGGAAATCTTGCAACTTGACTATCCAACTACTTCATTAACAGAACATATACCTTGTGCCTGTCCCGCTGGGGACCGAACCAGGTCTTTAAAGATCGGCAGAGCCGTACCCTTATCATCTGACCTGAAAGACCACTCACCATACAAGCTAATCGGTTTCGTTAAGAAGCTGGGTTTATTTGGCCGAGTGTGAGTAAGTATGAGCCACAATGAACCCTTACGGTTTGCGGTGGAGGGTCGAATGGACCCACTCACTTTGGACCTGAGCTAACCTAACACCACAATCAGATGAGTGATATAGCGATAGTTTGGAAAACGAAATGATTCCAAATGAAGATATACAAAAAATCAGAATGGAAATGAAAACCAAGGTGAATTATCATACTAGTTTGGAGAAATCATTCACTCAGTCAATCAATATTTGCTTCATTGTCGAAAGATTGATATCTTATTGACAATGTCTTATAAAAAAAATAAAATTCATGTTATAAAATACAAAAAATACAAAATGAAATACATGACATAAAATATAAAACATTGAGAGGACACATGGGTGAATATTGAAAAATCAAGTAGAATTTACAGGTTGTCATTGTAGAATTAATGGATTAAAAAATAAGCTTTTTTCA
>NW_019290734.1:0-33989 GCF_000500325.1 Leptinotarsa decemlineata
CTACCTATTTTGCCTAAATAAATCATATCTAATTGAGCTTAGACGCAAAAATCCAATATTGTACCTAATTGTTTTTAAAATCTACCTGTTTCACCAGATTCAATCATTTATCTAATAAGTTTGGTGATAACCTACTGTTCTTCGAAAGTGATTTCATCAAAGTCTTGCACCACCAGTCACATCTTCCAACTTGAAAGTCACATTCTTTTGGGACACGTTTCTGACAGTACCCCAAATGAGTTCAATGGAATTCAAATCCGGATGACAGGGTGGAAGTGGAAAAACGTTATGTCCATTTTGAAGCAGAACCTCATCAAATGTCTATCTAATATGATGCTTTTTACTGACCTTATCGGTCATAACTACCGAATTCACAGGTAAATTCGGGATTTACTTTTCTTGTAACCATTTACCATGATAATCGACTGACTTTGTGACTGATTCAAAAATAAGCCCATGTCACCTCCTGCATGGACAATAATGAGTCTTAGTCCCTTCGAAATATTTCAAATAACCCTCTAGTTGATTTATCCGTCCAGTTCTTGGAAGACGTATGTCCACTATGAAGGTATGTTTCATCAAGAAATACAATTGTTGAGTACGAAAATTATTGTTTTTTTTTTCTAAATACTTGATCCCCATTGCTCCAATGTCTATTTTCTCTAATATTTTTTTTTATTAATTTCAGTCCCTCTGCACTTGAAACTTATTTTCTTTAAACTTCTACGAAGAGATAATCCGGAAGCCACATTTCCCAAAACGTCCTTAAATTTGTGTTGGAATTTTTTGCCGTAATACGACACCTTTCCGTCTTATGAAAGTCGTGAATAATCCGTCTCGAATTGGAATACTCATACTCGGAAATATCTGTTACTGTTGCTTTTCTAGGCCGGTTCTTTCTTGGGGTGGAAAATTTTACTTCTCCGTTATTTGCAGGAATTGAAATTGCTTTCCTACTTCAACCACTCTTTCAATGGTTCTTTTTGAAATACCTAATACATAATAAAGATTTGTGTTAAAATAGTTATTTTTTAAATTTATTCAATGTCTCCTGTAGCGACAGATGTTTTATTTTTCACATTTGATAACGTTCTCGAGTCATATTTTATACTTAGAAAATAATTGAACGCTTTGAAAATTATTTCACGTGTCTGACTCTGCGCTTGGTGTATCCTGCTTACGAAAATATATAAGTACTCGATTACACAAAACTAATAAATACCCGATATTCCTAAACGTATTCTGAAAGAATCCTATTAGTCCTATTGCGTTTCGGTGATCCTCAAACCGCACAAAGAAATGTTTTATGCAGATTATCGGCATTAATACAGTGGATAATTTGAATAAGAAAAATCGATTCTCTGAAAGCTTCTCTTACTTAGGCTAAGAAAGGTGTACGATTTGAAAAGCATAAATTGTAAGCGCTATTTCGTTTCCAGAAAATATATCTGAAGCTAACAACGCTCGGACATTGTAACATTGCACATTTACTAAATGCGAAAAGAGCAGCCAGCACTCGAATTTAATGAGTTCACTTTGTTTTCGTCTTTTGTGGGCTCGTTTATTTGAAGCTTCTCACAAATTCTGTGAACCCACATAAATCTTGTTAGGGATTATGCTGTTCCGTGACTCTGCCTCCGTTGAAATCTGAGTATTTTTATGGAAACAAATTAAATGGGATGTAACCGAGAATTTTTCTGGCTGATCTATGAGTGTACATAATGTGATATCCCCAATTATTCTGATGTTTTTCAGTATTTTTCTTTAACATTTTTTCATACTTTCGTATGGTGTAGTTTCATTTGAAAACACTAAGAAATATTTGAATCGATACATTCGTCATACTATATCATATGATAACCTAATTTGATGACAGTTTTTTCAAACTTTTCCCCTAACTTCATAAATAATATAAAAACGTATGAATAAAGTATATTGCTCTCCATACTCATTAGAAAGATTGAAAATTAATTTCTCAATGTTCAAAAAAGTATTCTAATGCTTTTATTGTAGAGAAGTAATTTTTAACACGTTAACTCGCTTTCATTATCATTACTTCTTTATGGACAAAACACGAGCCCTACAGGAAAATCTTCAAGACGCTCTCAGAGCGGTGTCTGTGCGAAAGTAGCGATTCATATTGGACTTGAATCGCTGAAGATTAAATCTATTTGGAAAAACGTTCTCAGGAAGTGTATTCCACATAAACGCATTCGTCCAGATGAAAGAGTTCTCAAACAGTGAAGTTCGAAGTGTACTAAGTAGAACCTCAAAACGATGAGCAGCCACAGTCCGTCGCGTATTTCTGATATGTACCGCTCTTGGTGGAATCAAATATGCCAAGTCACTTGAACACCTCCCATGAAAGTATCTATAGAAGAGCAACAAATCTTCAACCGTTCTTAGATGTTCCAGTCTATCAAGGTTGCACGTGATGTTCGTATCCCCAATCAGGCGAAAGAATCTTTTCTGGATGGAATCCAGCAACTTCAGGATATGTTTGGGGGCAGAGCTCCACACTTGAGAACAATACTCCAAAGAAGGTCTAAGCTGAGCTTCATAAAGCATCAAAAGTTGCTGATGTGTGTATAGTATTCTGGTTCGGAACAATGTTCCGAGCTCTTGAGAAGCCTTCGCAATTCCAGCGACATGATTGTGCCGAAACATATTGGTGTCCATTTTAACCCCCCAACAAAATCATCGAAGCAGAAAACGGAATTGTCTGAACTGACATTATTATATCCGGTTCGGAGAGATTCATTTTCTTAGAAAAAACCAATGCCTGAGTTTTTGTGACATTGAATTGAACCTGGTTACTTCCACCCCAATTTGAAATCACTTCTAGATCCTCATTAAGATATGCAACCTCCTGCTGCCGGTGGACATGTGCCTCCGTAGCAGATGTCCTGGAATATCCGAATGGAATGACTAGACAAGTGTGCTGTCAGTAGCAAAGCAATATATTGGATTATTTTCTTTTCCAATAAGTCCTTGATCTACAAATAAAAGGAGGTTGGAAACAATATGGACCCTGGGAAACACCAGCGTTGATAGTGAAAATATTCGAGAAATATCTATCGACGACCACTTGCAGGAAAGGAGAGAAAGCTGGAGTGTCATACACAGAAATGATCTGACAAGCCATAGCATCGAAGATTGGCCAGCAAATCCTCATGCCGCACACGGTCAAAAGCCTTAGAAATATCAAGCGCAACAGCTTTTGATTCTCCATGTTTCTCGAGTGCGTTATTCCAAATATGAGACATACGATAGAAGGTCACCTGTCGATCTTTGTTTCCAAAAGCCATATTGCTGATCGCTCAAGATGTTGAAGCCTCACAAATATTTGAGGATATGATGGTTTACGACTTTCTCTATGATTTTTGATATCACTGATAGCAAAGCGACTAGTCTATACTTATTTTGAAGATTTTTCTTGCCCTTTTTGAGAATAGGCTGAACGCGAGCAATCTTCCAACAAGAAGGAAAAACACCTTTCTTGTAAGACAGGTTGAAAAATCTGCAAAGTACTGATGTCTTTCCCAGAAAATCGACTGTGGAATGGGACGCTGTGGATTTTGAAAATGATCTGACAAGCCATAGCATCGAAGATTGGCCAGCAAATCCTCATGCCGCACACGGTCAAAAGCCTTAGAAATATCAAGCGCAACAGCTTTAGAATCTCCATGTTTCTCGATTGCGTTATTCCAAATATGAGACATACGATAGAAGGTCACCTGTTGATCTTTGTTTCCAAAAGCCATATTGCTGATTGCTCAAGATGTTGAAGCCTCACAAATATTTGAGGATATGGTGGTTTACGACTTTCTCTATGATTTTTGATATCACTGATAGCAAAGCGACTAGTCTATACTTATTTTGAAGATTTTTCTTGCTCTTTTCACACCTTTCTTGTAAGACAGGTTGAAAAGTCTGCAAAATACTGGTGTGTACCCCAACATTTATCGGTAATTCACCCAACACTGAAATGAGTTTGTGGTCAGAAGATCCCAATAGACACTTTCTGGATCTATACCTAACAAACATTGGGTATAGATCCAAAAGACTAGCATATTCTCCATTATGGTCAGGAATCTTGGTTGACTTATTTAAATCTGAGGAAGTTCATTGCACATTAGCTTCCCTTGTATGTTTGTTTGTAACCGACTTCTTTGAACTCGACTTTGACTAACTTTGAAGGGACATTTGAATTTTTAACTTCGTACACTTATCAAGAATCGGTGACAATACAATAATTTCATGAGTTTATCTCATTATCCTGATCAGGATCACCAGGATTAAATAACTTTCTCATACAGTCTCTGTGTGAGAGCAAATGAGACAACCAGACTATCTGCGCATGCCCACCGTTCATTTATTTTCTGGCTCGAGCACGCGGCTCATTAGTGTTGGTGGTTTCATAGATGTCGCTTAGGCGCTCTTCTGTATGGAGTTTATTTGAAAATTGACACACATCAGAATAACTTTGAGTAGATTGTCACGTGATGTACCAAAAATTGTGTCTCTCTATTGCTACACAAAAAATGATTTCGTATGAAGACTGACAAAAACATAATATTATTATAGCTTACAAAATTAAAACAAATGGGCATGAAATAGCAAGCCAAACTGAAAAATGAAGAATAAATAATAATTTTAAAAAACTGAAAAACACGCTTCAATAGCAACTCAAACAAAAAAATTAAAAATAATTCAAAACTAATTCAAGATTGTGTTCAACATCGTCCAATAGCTTGATGTCACTAATGACACAATGACAAATAAAAAACAAAACATTTCCAGGCGATTTTTTCCTGGTCATTCAGTTCTCCTTCAAAGCTCTTATCCTTCATGAGTTGTCGTGTTTATTAGCCTACAAATATTCTCCCTTCAATTTTCGCGTCGCTGAGTTTGGGCAATTTCTCTTTCAGATATAAAAATCCACTGACATCTTTGCGCATGGCTTTTACAAATTTTTTCATCAGCCCGAGTGCAACGGTGGTTAAAGTATGTCATTAGGGTCCACTAAAGGCTTATTTTGAACATTTTTACGGCCTGGAGTAAGTGACTCACGCTTGAGCCACATTTTATTTTTAAAGTGACATTTTCTGTCTCTGCTGTTCCATTCGCAGATAAAACAGCAAAATTTGTTGTAATCAACATGTAGTTCAAGCAAATAATAAATTACTTTCAAATCGCCACAAATTTTCCAAGCGTGTTCACTGTATTTCATTTTTTCAAGAAGAAATCTCATATTTTCGTAAGTCTCTTTCATGAGCAACCGGCAGTGAAGGGTGTTCGTTTCTGTTATGCAGCAACACTGCTTTCAAACTAATTTTTGAGAAATCAATGAACAATCGCCAATGACTTGGATCATATTCAAAATTCAATAAATTTATCACAACATAAATATTATGACAATGGACTAAATCATTTACTATAGAATCTATCTGAGCTTTTATTTCATCGTCACGATGTCGAAAATAAGAAACTTTTGAAAGTAAATTCCAGTCCTTTAATTTAGACCCCAAAATCTCAGCCTGTTTTTAGACAAATTCAAATCATGTACTCAATCGTTTAAATCACTTTGTGTTTGCGGTCTATAACTTGGATCACTATCTTCATATTTCTCATGCGAACAAGTTCTTCCGAACTGGAATCCCGTCTTTCTGGTCGATTTGGAAGCTTCGGCACTATGTAGGATGCGTCTGTTAGCCGACAAAAACACTGTTGACCTGTGTTATATTTTTATTATGGTTCCAATCTGGCAAACAGCTTTCAAACAAGTTATAGAAAATTTTATTAAAACAACGATAAAAATAAAAACAACAATAAAAATTAATTGGCGCTCCGGGACGACTTCATTGATTCCAGTGGCGCATTTGGTTTTTCAGCTGCAGGAAAACCCGGAATAACCTGCAGCACCAAATCATCCGAAGATCTTGATCTACCAATGTCCTCTCTCTTATAAAAATGTAGGGTGTGTCTCCAGAGGCCTCAATAGATTCAATGCATCGCCAGAACACTTCATGACACGACTATCGTCAAACTTAAACCAATCCGTTTCGTCTTTGACCAAGGCGTAATAATGACCAAATTCAACGCCAGCACCACAGTGAACAATGACTGCATGAATATTATAGTAGTGATCTGCTAGTATAGTATTAACCAAGTATTTATAACAATTGATACTTAGCACCTCACGTTTTTTTTTTGTTTTTTTTTGTAAAAAGATTTATTCTGATTTCAGACTAATTAAAAGTCATTAGTTACCTAGTTTCCTTTTTATTGCATGTTTTACTTGTAGTCTTACTGTATGCTCAGCCTCCGGCTTTTCTCTTTGTGTATAAAACCTGTATTTGTACAATCAACGTTATTTATTTGTACTATCATTGTTATTTCAATCTTCAGAATAAAGAAATATAGGAAAAACCGCAACGAACTGAAAGGTTTTTTTGTTTATCTGGTATCAATTCTTGGAAAATGAAAAAAATAATGATGCTTCATATCAGTGTATTACTTAGATTTTTTTCGAAGAGGCAGATCATTCAATTATGCTCAATAGGAAATCTTTCTCATATTGCATTTCCATGGTGTTTTAGCGTTTTATTATTCTGATTACTTTTCGGTATTTTCAAATAGAGGAGAATGGTTTCGAAAATTTCTGCTGAAGTTCCACTTCACATTTTACTGTGGTTGAACCATTATTCCTCCATTTTGGTAATTGAACGTACCAATATAAAATGAGATTCCTTTGTTTTTTACCGCTTTTTGTTTGTGTTACAATATTCACTCAAGGCTATAATGATTCAATGATTTCAAATATAAAGGAAGACGGAAATGAAATATGATAAACAAAACATCGAACTGAGAATATTAGTTCATTGTTAAGAATCCAACTTATTGTCTTATCAAATGAATATTACTGGAGTTTTTCCCAACACCAAACCGTTATTTTAACACCTTGACACGTGTTTCGATCACCAAGTGTTCATCTTCAAGAGGAAGATCAAGATCTGTTTGATCTTCCCCTTGAAGATGATCTCTTGGTGATCAAACACGTGTTGAGGTGTTAAAATAGCGCTTTGGTGTTGGAAAAAAAATCCAGTAATATTCATTTCAACACCAAAGGTTCCAAACAGTGCATCACAAGGCATTGTCTTATTGTCTAGATTCAATAAGGTAATCATTTGTATTATACTTGATAATTCCATATTATAATTTCAGTAAATCACGAGATATTTGATACTATTCATCGTGAGTTTTCAACAAACAATTTATAAAAGCCCAACACGTGTTTTTTTTTTATAATAATATATATCTTTGCCAGAAAATGAAGTGCAAATGTTGACTGACTGAAATTTTAGAACATGTTTTGCAAAAACACTTCAGATACGTGAATAGACTTATTACTGAGTTGTTAACATATGAAGAGTGCTTTAATCAGTTTCTTTCAATTTATAGTAATGTTGGATGAAAAAGTTCGAGTGGTTCTATCTATGAGCTGTCAATTTTCGCGAATTTGACAAAAGGCGTGGAAAAATCATTGGCTTGTTTAGTTGAGTATTCACTACCTTCTCGACATTTCTGGAACCAAATATATATTTGTGGAGAGACCATACAAATTTAGGAATGTATATTGAACGAAGAGTGGTAATATTCTGATTTCTGAATATCGCTTCATGAATTTGATAACACTAATTTGCAGCCAATTTACGACTGTAATGCCAAAGGTGGTTCTTCGTTAATTTTTGGTCCCTAAATGCGAAAATAATAACGAAAATTTCCGAACACTTAAGATTTTTGGGTTATGATTTTTTTCATTAGAATTTAACGAACACGACATTCCAAATTTGCTTTTCCCCTAAATTGAGGAAAAGGTATGAAATCTGGCAACACAGTGGCTCTGCCCAGTATTCGAATCCGCTTCTCGAATTTTCGATACTAGAATTTTCCAGAATACCAGAAGTACGGAAGCGAACAACCTGAATTGAAAGACCTAGTTCGGTACATCCACATGTCCAAAGAGAATGCTGAACTATTAGGGTCTAGATTCCAACGATAGAATTTACTAGCAGCCCCTAAAACCAAAGTTACAATATTTAGGAAATGTAACCCTGAGCTATCCTCGCTTTTTAGTTTTTTATTATGCAGGATAAAATGTGTGTTTGTGTATATCAAAAAAAATGTTTTTGATACGTTTCAAATGAGCTCTCATAGAAAATGAAATGGTTGGCATATATCATTCCATTTAAAAACCACGTTCCTTTTGAATACCCGGTATATTGGAACATATTTGAAGAGAAAACCTAATGCATTGATATCTGAATCATGTAAACGGAATATATTTTCAATGAATTGCTGGATGTAGATATAGATGTAGATGTAGATGTAGATGTAGATGTAGGTGTAGATGTAGATGTAGATGTAGATGTAGATGTAGATGTAGATGTAGATGTAGATGTAGATGTAGATGTAGATGTAGATGTAGATGTAGAGGTAGATGTAGATGTAGATGTAGATGTAGATGTAGATGTAGATGCAGATGTAGATGTAGATGCAGATGTAGATTTCATAAACGTCAAAGTATTCGAGTGACAATTCATTGTGATATTTTCACTAGACAGTTTACAAGACCGCAACACGTGATTCGTATACAATAGCTTCATCAAGCATTTTCAGTTTTGTAAACTATCGAACGAAAATGTCACAATGAAGTGTTTCTTGAATGTGTTATGATGTCTCATCTTGTATCGGCCAATTCCATCACAAAACGTCAAAGTGGTAAATTAAACCTCAAAAAAAACTTTATATCCATAGTTTGTACGTTCGTATATATTTTTCATCCTTAATATTCGTTACTTGATAGTTCTTTACTTTGTCGAGTACGGTAAATTTAAATCCTTTCCTATCCCACACTCACTATATCATTTCAACAGTAACTCCTAAACTCAATTCTATGCACGACCAGTTCCATCAATGATTATTTTATTCCAATATGAAGTATTTTTTTTTTTCTAGGTCTCATATGGAGTGAAATAAAACAGCTCTGGGATGTTGGCCTAGAAGAGTATGTCCGGGACATGTGGAACGTTATAGACTTTATCACCAACTCGCTATACGTAGCCACCGTAGCATTAAGAATCGTTTCTATTTATCAGGTGAGTTCTGTGCGAGAACAGTTTGTACAATAAAGGGTTGTGTGGAAAGATCTGGTCGTATAAAAGACAGAGAAGAAAGTGAAGCTGCAGTTAGCAGTAAATACAGTAGGGGCAACTGACAAATACACCTTCGTCATCAGTTTGTGCATCCAAAATGGGTCAACAAAAAATTAAATATAAAAAACATCATTTTCTGCTCCCTTTACTGTTGTTTTCGTGTTTTTAATTTGTTATTTATTCAACAAACAACCTTTCCATGAAAAATTGCTTTCCTTTGAGAAATTCATTGGAAAATAATCCAATATTTTGATTTTTTATATTTGTGTGCTATTATAAAGGACCAGAACCGTACAAGCTTTGCAATAAACATACTTTTCCCTTTAGTACT
Organism: Leptinotarsa decemlineata; assembly: GCF_000500325.1. Classification (NCBI taxonomy): domain Eukaryota; kingdom Metazoa; phylum Arthropoda; class Insecta; order Coleoptera; family Chrysomelidae; genus Leptinotarsa; species Leptinotarsa decemlineata. The sequence continues at coordinate 9,550 of NW_019290734.1, forward strand.
AGATACAGGAGTAAGATTCAAGTGAGTTTCCAATGCTGCAAAAGTTTTCATTACACCCTTCATTCCCAGGCAAGTCTTTGCACCCTGCCTAGTTTGTTATTGGTGGTTGTTTGCTTCATCTTCAGCTACCAGCTCAAAAATATATATGTTATCAAGGATTTAACCACCATAACTAGTATGTCATGTTTGGTTTTAGCCCAATGTCTTCCCGTAAATGCATTTATCCAGCATTAAAGTTAAATTTGTCTTTCATTTTACTTTTTCAAAGTATTGATTTCAGATCAACCTAGAATCTAATATCGTTCCCAGATATTTGACACTTCACCAACAGATTCAACTCTCCACTTCGAAATTTCATAAATCCTAAACTCTCTCTCCTGGTGGTTACAAAACCTCTTCCTCATGGTATACACTCATGAGTGTATACCAATCTTTCTCTAAGTATGCAGTCTATCGACCTACAGTTTGTGTCGTCGATCCCTCTTCTCCTCGACGTCTGGATGATTGATGCTGAGGATATATCATCAAATTCTCCCTCGATATGGAAGAAAAAATATCTTCCCCGTTCTTGTAAAACATTTATGTTGGCAAACCTGATCTGTACGCATATTGGACTCGATACATTGATATGTTAGCCAGTGTCAAGTTGCTAACATGTCTTTCAAATAGTTTTCCTATAACATTCATATACCAAAGAGATGAATCTGATTGGTCCCAAAGCCTTCGCAGAATCTTATCGGATTTTCCCAGGTTTTGGTGGCCTCATTCAGTATCCATATTTTGGGTATGCATTCCGAAGCCAGACTTTCTACAACAAAGTTTTTGAAGTAAAAGTTTCAGTCTATTTTTGCAGTATACCATCTGATCCCGACGACTTACATGATTACAAAGAGTTCACAGCATACTCAATCTACTCAAAATCTATAACTCCGTTTGCCACTTGTCAATCCTTCCTGAACACCTGTTTGGAGATCTTTAGTTTCAAATTTGTCAAGGATATAGGTTTTAGATTTAGGAGTTGTCTTGGAGAAGCGATTGAATTTTCATGAGCACTTGAGTCTGGCAATTCAGAGAGCGGAAGAGGCAATTAAACGCAACTACCCTCCCATTGCACAAAATTCCAAACTGTGTGTTGACGACAAGATCCTGATATATAAACAAACTATCAGGCCAGCTATGTTGTACGCTTGTTCTGTTTACTGCAACCTCAAGGTGCGTATTCACCAAAAAAGCGAGCACGAGCGAGCATTCGTAAATGTTTGCTCGTGTTTGCTCGACATATTGATGTCTCTTCCACACCAGAGCGAATATCTTCAAGTTCGTAGTCGTAGTTGATCCACCTACTTTGTGCGAGTTCTTTTTGATGTACCGCCTTCTTCTCCGTCTTTTCTGAACGCGAACAAGAATACGTTCGCTCGCTCGCTAGCCCGTACTCACCAGACGATTATTGATGCAGAATGCTCGTTCGCTCTTGTTTGTCGTGCTCGTTTTTTTGGTGAATACGCACCTTTAAGCGGACTCCGTTGCGAATACTCGAGACGATGATGAGCTTAAATTCGTCTGAAACTCTGCAATTTTTACTTTCAAATTTAATTTTTGATCACATTCTAAATGATAATCATTATATAATGTATTTGCAATAATTCACTCCACATTGATTTTTTATTTTTGTGTTGTAAGCGTTAGATAAAGTCTGTTGTCATTATTTCAGCATTCAAAGAACATCTTAGGTCCCACTATGCGTTAAAGTTAATTACTTTTTTTTTATTAGCCTCATTACACTTGATGGATTGTTTCCAGTTTTGCGACCCTGGTTCCATTCTTTGATTTCAGAAGTACAAGTTAACGGTTTAAAACCATGTTGAAGCGTATATTCTTCTAGTTTAGAAAGTAGTGCGACAATATGAAAGCAGTTCAATGATTCTGATGCTGGACATTGACAAGCAGCATTCATTACTTTTCCATCATCATCAAGACCAATTACCACGTCTTAAATTGTAGGTTTGAAAGATGATTGGATTTTTGCCTTTAAATAATAAATATTTTTACAACAATTATCCTCCAAATCTTTTATACAATCACTAATACAGTACAGTCGACCACGTGGAATGGCTTTTGAATGACCACAGACAGGCATTAAATCATCATCCAGTTTTTGATCATCGTCATCGCCCTTCTGTAAATTTTTACCTTGTGTAATATACTCATGTATAATACCTTAACAAAATGAACGGGAATCTGTTTTGATGAAAAAGTTTGTCAATTATCATTAGGATAGAAAGTAGTAGGGATTGGTTAATATTGTAGAACAATCTAATGGCACTGTTGATCCAGATGTAGATGCCAATGTAGATGCTGATGTAATTGTTAAAGCTGCTTGTAAACATTGTTTTTTCTTCATTAACAATATTCCTTTATCGACACCTTCAAAAATAACTCTTTCCCTTCCGTTATTTATACAATCGTTGACTCTAATGCATACCAATAAAAACTTACTAAAATAATAAATACTAACTAACAGATAAACTGATCACTGAGTCATCATTGTTTTCGAAATTATTTTTAAAATTAATTAAATGAATAAGAAATGAATAGTAAATTTTTCATAGTTAATTACCATTTATTAGAATAAGATATAACCTCAATCGTTTATTAACTCATATTCATTTATTATATTTAATTGAATTTATTTCATTACCATCTATATTTGATTCATATTTCACTCGGACATAAATCTGAAATTCATAATTATTTTTAATTTCATTTATTACAATTTGAATCTAGCCCTACTCTTTTACTAGAGTCTGTATACTAACCTGTCTATAAATTCACTTTTTTTCCCAGTTATTTTTAAATTACGGCATGCAAGCCAACGTTGTTACAACATTGTTATCCTTCACAATTGCAAATTTCAGTTTTGCTCTAGGAACATCTTCATCTGTTAAAAACATTCTTTTATAATTGTACTTTACCATATGTTTATATGAGGATTAGGCAGTGTTTGTCCCTATCGAACTACTAGCGGTGCTAGTGAGTGATTTTTCGTACTTCAGAGGAAAAAGGTTCATTGGAGCGTTTACGAGACATAGGTCGAGCCGAATACGGATTTAATCTGACGGCTTGCTAACAAACACTTCGAGTGATTCCTTCCGAAAAGTCCGCTGACTAGTTATATTACGGCAGTTAGAGTTTATTATAATCAACCCCGCCTTCACGGTGGGTTGATTTATGAAGCCCTCGATATTTTCCACAAGCGACATGTAAATGACCGTTCGTAAGTTCATGAAAAACTGGCATAGAAAACTTTCTATAGACATTCTCTCCTGGTTTTTTCACAAACTTTTTTTAGGAGTATCTAGCCAAAAAACACATCGACAGTTATGTTATCATTTGAAAGTCCTGAATATCGAAACCACGTAATGGTGTGCATAAGCCTTGGCGGCTGGAGGCACCTCACCCGGTTGTTTCTAACAAAGTCTTTGTTTCTGGGTGAGCGTCAACCCGCTAACATCGCGGGGGGCGTTCCCCACCGCCTCCTCTGGGCGGGTGCACGAGGGCGCGCTTGTCTGAAATAGAATCACTTCGCTACTCTACGCTTAAAGTGAAGGTACTCATGAAATGTAGACATGTGAATAGTTTATTTCATTAAACATTTTTTTTTGCTTTTTGATTTTGGTTTTTTGTATTAGATTTGTAATTTCTGGCCCGAGGAAGTGCACCTGAAAAAGCTTCATTATGGTTTATTCTAATTTTGTATACCTCCAGATATTTAATGTTAGATGAATGTAGGTTCATGATGTGAATTACTTCACTTTTTCAGTCTGAATATATCAACGTGTCATATGTTACTGCTATGTCGGTGTGAAAAATTTTCAAACAAGCACAATCAGTATTTTATCGCGATGAATTAGAAGTTTGCCTTTTCCACATTTCAGAAAAATTCTCCATCATAATTTATTTTCTTTTTTCAGATTATGGATGCTGAATATTCTCAAAACAGTGTATGGGAAAACTTTGCTTTCTTCCATAAAAATACTTTTTTTCAGTATTTTTATCAACATATTTCCCACTGTTTCCATCATATCAGATAAAAATTTCATTTGCTGAAATTTTATGTTTTTATTCCGAACTGTTTCGCCAGGTGATATTCTGAACGTTTCTCTAATAATCCAATTAATTTTCCAGGTCAAGCTATATCCTAACGCTTCGGAAATCAGAAGGGAGCACTGGGATGCCTGGGATCCAATGCTGATTTCCGAGGGACTGTTTTCAGCAGCGAACATATTTAGGTGAGCGCATGAAACTAGAACTTTAAAGCGTGTATTTTCCTTCCAGTTTGCGTTTCGCCAGCAGTCGTTACTTTAATGTGTTGTGCCCCAGCAGAGCTGTTAGGAAACTCCACAATAATGATGTTGTCGCTCACATCAAATTAAAATAAATTTGTTGTTGGATTTTATGTACGTGAACTAGTGATACACACTGAATTGTGAAGAAATTTTACCTGTGCAGTTTGTTCACTTTTGAACAAAGGAATCAAATTATCTCAGAAGAGGAAATGACTGCAACACTCTGTTTGACGCGATTTTTATCAACTTAGTTGGTTCATCAGAAAATGAAGAATACCTACTAATTCCATACTCTAACTTCTAACAACAAAATCAATCAGACGGCATTCAACTGGGTTACTCTTTCCTGCAACCCCCAATGTTAGCCGCAAATGGATGAACTGATATACACTATCCACTATACAGAACAGTTTTTAACTTATGCTACTATTGCTATCTCGGAATATGTATGTGTTTAAAATATGTTTTTTCCGTTAAACAAGTTATCGCACCACTACGAACGACAACCCTCAGAATTCGTAACTTGTGCGAGCTGAGGACTAACAAGGTCTTACCTTTTAACATGTGATTCCTAACACGAGTTGGACGATAGCGAGTGAAAATAGAGCGTTCAGCCTGCGGTTTGAACCATCAACTCACACATCGGCCGATTGACTGAGTGAACGAAGCATCCACGTCGAGCCGCCGGCTTCCGACCGACAAAAATACCTACAAAGTCTGTTGAATGGGACAAAAATTCCCTATTTTGGAGATCTAAAATAATCTCTTATTAGATTCAGAATATCAGTGGTTGTTTTTGATATTCGCTAAAAACTGCAATGTTCAAATTTCGTTTTTTAGTTCCACCGCCCCCATTTCGAATGATTCAGAAAAATACTGTTTAATATTTGTTATGATCGAATATAATTCAATTTACAATGCAACCTTTTTTTCATTAGATTTCATCATCAATAAAAATGTTTCAATAAGGACCTCCAGTTTTTTTCATCCATTTTTGTATCCACTGTAATAACACATTCAGCTTTACAATACCTGTGTTTTCCGAAGATTGTATTCGAAAAAACATTATCAATACTTCTGTAGGCGCAAAAAGATAGAAACCAGTATCTTAGATCTTAAAGATATATCAACTCTACACATGTTTCGGAAAATTTGCAAGTAGAGGTACGTCCATGAATTTTAGGAGTTTTGTATAAATATGGAAGTACCGTTCAAAAGCCAATTTTTATCGAACATAAATGTTTGTTTCAGATGTTTTCTGGAAAATGAAAATAAATGACAAAATATTTATGAGAGTACTGAATTGAACTGACTTGTTTGAAATGAGCCATGAATCAACAGAGCATGTGTAATTATCAAATTTACTGTTAAGTACGTAAATATGCTTTTCGTATACGTGAGACGTATGAGAAATGCTACTGGATATCTAGCTTCTTATGAGGAATTGTACTCTGAGAGAAGTCAGCCATACAAAACATTTTCAAAGCATTGAGAGAAGTTTACGGAATCATGGTTCATTTAAAAAACCTTCTGGTACTGATGGCGATACTGAAATTGACATTTGGGGTGAGTTCGAAAAAAAATCTCAGTTATAATAAAGTGACATTTATTAGATTTATGATTTTTGGGATACCGAAAAATTGGAAACAAAGAAGTATCATTGAGAGAGCTTGCACATCATAGTGCTATATCGACTACATCAGTTTGAAAAATTTTGAGAAGAAATAAAATAAAATCTAATAAAGTCAGAAAAATCCACAGACTATGATATGTCTACTCAGACAATATCGTCAGAATAATGAAATCTGTGATAAAATTTCATGGTGTGATGGGAGTAGATTCACAAATGGTTCAACAGAAATTATAATTTTGTTACTGGCGACAAAAAAAATTCCTCCTTACGTAAAGCTACAAATTTCCAAAAAAGTTTTGCAGTTCATGTTTGACTTGGTGTGCTAGACACCAAGATTATAGGTCCGTACTTTTCGAAGACATCTTTGACGGGGAAATTATATTTGGAACTGTTTGCAGAGATTTTCTCAATATATACGACCACGCCATGACGATGGATAGAAAACAATGGTTCTATCATATGGGCACCACGTATACCTGATCTGACCCTTCTGATATTTTCATTGATAGACTCCATTGAAGACAAGTATTGGATTCAACTTTTGGTAATGTTGACGAATTGAAATAAACAATAAGGAGGGCTAGCATGGCTATAACTTCACAAAATCTGAAAAAGTGCCATACAAATACTACTACAAAAGCAAATATGTGTTTTAGGAATAATGGACAACAATTTGGAACATTTAATGAGATTTCATAAACGACGTAGATAGTTGAAAGTATTTTGACATTAATTCTTTTCTGTTTGTTACTTGGTATATTATATGTTCTTCCGATATAACTTTGAGTTCTGGACCCAAAGAATATTGTTTCCTACGTTTTTGTTCAGCTCTGATCGGGAATTGTATGACCATGCAGTGATGATGAGAAAAATTTCGGCTTTTTACACCATTCGAAATGTAGGCGGCAGAGATAAAAAACGAAATTCGAAAATTCTAGTTTATGACGAATTTTTCAAAAACCACCATTGATATTCTCGATCTGAAAAAAGATTATTCTAGTTTCCCAAGATAGAATTTTTTTTTTCCAATTCAATCGATCTTTCCGAGGTCTTACCGTTTCCGAGTTAGCAATAGTGGGATAAAAAAAGGCCTTAATATGCAAGTGAATAATACACTATAATATACAATTACCTGAAGAGTCAAAATTTGCAAGATAACCATATCACAAAAAAGAGAAAGAAAACATCGGTTTCCAATATGGTTGCATCAAGCAAATATGCTATGAGATATCTTTTGAAAGTGAAAATAGAAGGACACATATGACTTTTTCTAGTGAAGAGTGTAATCTTGCACTCAGTATTGTATTTCTGAATGAAAATTCAAAGAAATACGAAAGTTTCCATTAAATTAACGTTTTGAACTCCTCTGTTATATTTGAAAAATGTCCTTTGCTGTAAGCTATGACTACTGATACTATTTTCTTCACTTGAGGAAAAGTAACAAGGTTATGAAAAAGAAAATGAAGTCTCTATATTTTTTGTTGTGAATAGTAGTCGAAGTTATCAGAAATATATCTGGTGTTCTTCATATAGACATCTAATCACCAAAAAGAATGGAAATGTAATTTTACTGAACGGAACAGTCTGATAGATTGGATTGAATTTTCGAAAAACTTTGTTGAAATTTACGTATTCAAAATTGAGAGTCCTTCCAGAATCATCAGTCAAAAGTTGCTGCTATTGAAAAAAAATTACATAGATATAAAAAAATGGAATTGACATGTATATCAAATGAAAGTCATCATCATCATTCGTCTTAATTCACAAAAGTTATGTAGAACATATATTTTCCAGATCTTGGAATATCTGTGGAATTTCGAGTTTCTTCAGGAAAAAGTCACAAATTAACAAATAATATAGCAAAATCCTCGTTTATGTTTATAAAAAGAGAATGTCAAATTAGTAAGAGATTACATTGTATTGAATGGATAGAACATAATATATTTCAGGTTTATATGTTGATGAACAATTCGAAATATCATAATCTCAGTAATCGTGACAAACAGTCATTACTAAAAACTGAATATACAGTGCATTTCTTTAAGTCCCCCTCTTTTATACGGGTCAACTCAAAAAATTGAAATTTGAGATGATGGAATTGATGCATGAATACTTTAATACTTTTTTTGAAGTGAAATTGACAGATGAAACTTTCAAGATGACGACTGGGCGCCATCTGCGTAGAAAAATTCAATGGAAAGAGGGGTCCTGTGACATATCATTTTGAAGCTCTTGACGAATAATTCACAACCCTAGAATATAAAGTCAATATCTTCACCTGCTAAAAAATGGCGGAACATTTAATAATTTCCTGAAAACAAACACATTGATATCGATATTTCTAGAAATATTCCTTCTTATCTGCCATATGGCAATTCCAACAACCCGATAAGATTTGTTAAGTTATTTTTTGTTTATAAAAACGACAAAAAAATGTCAGTACGACAATGAACATCATTGTTTAGTTAGAATATTCTCATTTAGTTTTCGGTTTTACTAGTACTAGTCAACAATCTCTAAAATGGTCAATTCACGTCCATTGGAAGAAAAAATTGAAGAGATTTTTATTTACGGTGCGGCGCGTAACTTTCACGAGACCGATAGGATTTCCAATATACGTTTTTCGAATCGTCCTATCTCTAGAAAATATTTGAGGGAACTTGTATCCAAATTGACAACTACCGGAAGTGTACATAACAAAAATCCCCCAAGGTCAACCGTCCATTCCGGAAGAACAGCACACGCAAATAATTGGTGAGATGGTAGTAAATCCCAAACAGTCTACTTATTCCGTCGGGAATGTTTGTGTGGAGACTTTTGAAGAGGAATAGGTATCATCCATACAAAATTAAAATGGTACACTAAATAACTTAAGATTACCCTTATCGAAGAACAGAATTCTGCAAAATCATGACAGAAACCATTGCAACCTTACCGTTATTGGAGTGACATCAATCCTCACGTTTTCCGGAAAACATACCCAATATCCAGAAAAAATAACGTTTGGGCAGGAATATTGGGATACCATATTGTAGGACCTCTATTTATTGATGAAAATTCAACAAGGGAATTGTATTTAAATATGCTAACCCTCTCATCACTGAAATCGTCGAAGCGAATCCTAATGATTTGATATGGATATTGTATTCCAACAAGATGGAGCACCACCACATTACTCCAGACAAGTAAGAAAATATTTGGATACTACTTTTCCCTGTCGTTGGGTTGGCCATCGAGGTCCTACAGAATGGCCAGCCCGCTCGCCAGATTCAACACCTTTGGATTTTTTTTTGGGGCTATTTGAAACAAGAGGTGAACGAAACTGAACCTGCTTTAATATTGGATATACGGCAGAGAATAATTAATATTTGTAGAGATATTGACGTTACTGTGTTCGAATATGTTCATGCATTAATGTCATTAACCCAAATTTAAATTTTTTGAGTTGACCTGTTAGAATAATTTTATCGGATTTATCGGATTTGGACGTTTTGTCTTTATTACTTTCAACCAACTTTCCCAATGTATTATCTATTCTAAATGCAATTTTGATATCTTGTTTATTCAAAAAGGAAGCCACTTCTTCTCTTTTTGGTCCAAAATATGTTGAAATTTTATAATTTTGATCATCTGACTTATCAGTAGAAAAAACCTCCTGAATTATTTTTGCGTAGACTTTTTTGGAAAGTATTTTGTCTATTAATTCAGCTTCGAATCCGTTTTTTACTGCAATTTGCTTAATGATATTGAGATCTTTATTGAATTCAATTCATCAAAAACCTTCCGATACGATATTACCCATCCGTACCAATACAAAATATCATCTTATAATCTCATGATCCATATATTAGTCAATGTTTCTCTTTCAATAGATAATTTTGATATAGAACTCAATATCATTGAGCAAATTGCAGTAAACAATGGATTCAAAGCTGAATTAATGAATAAACGACTTTCCAAAGAAGTCTACGCAAAAGCAATCCAGAAGGTTTTTTCTACTGATAAGTCAGATAATCAAAATTATAAAACTTCAACACATTCTGAACAAAGTGGCTTCATTTTTGAATAAACAAGAAATTAAAATTGCGTATAGAACGGGTAATACATTGGGAAAGTTAGCTAAAAATAATTGAGACAAAGCATCCAACTTCGAGAAGTTAGTGGTATATAAATTGAATTGTGGAACTTGTCCTAAGGTAAATGTTGGTCAAACTGGCAGAACACTCAGGAATCGCATCCAAGAACATCATATAAGCGATATAAATGAGAAAACAAGTTCAATATATTCGAATCATCTTTCAGAAGAAAATCACATCTTTAACGGATATTTTGAAATTTTACACATAGAAAATGAAGGTTTGAAGCTAAATTATTTGAAAGCAATAAAAATTGATAAAATTAAAAATTCGAAAATTTTACTGAATGATCAGTATCAATAAAAATGAACATTCATGTCTAAAATTTGAGGCTGTTGAAAGCCGTGGGATGTCATACTAGAAAATCGATTAATCTTATTACCAATAAAGTTAATGCAAATTATGGAAAATAATCAATTTTACATAATGAGGTCATTCTTTTTAACGAACTAACAATTATTTCAAAACGTGTTTCTGGAAACCAGTTCAAAAAAATTAAAATTACACCCGATGAACTGATCCGTTTTCTTCGTCCAAATCGAAATGTACTACATGAGTGGGCATATTTGGAGACTGACAGTAAATCAAACTATCCAAAAGAACAATTCGTTCAGGCCAGTCTAAAATTACCTTACAGGTTTAATGAACTGACACCTATCAGGAAACAACTACTTCCCTGGCTAATACCATAAAGAGCGTTAGATTATATCCAACAGGTGTCAGTGCAAGATTCTTCACTGAAGTTATTCCTGCATATGATATTAGCGATACAACCGCCGCAATCGATTTCCAATTATTGGAACACACTTGCAGACCGGTTCCGGGCTGTTTAGCCACTCGTCAGTGCAAGGTAGTGTCTATTATCAACATAAAGTCAATAATTTCCGATAATTGAAAATCGAATTCCTTTCGAGTATCGTTCTTCGAACAAGGCTGAAGCGAACGATAAACAAACAATAAGTTTGTCATTACCCCATCTACCTATTAACGAGGTAATCAACCGCATATCCAAAATTTGCCAATTTCTCGTATAAGGAAGAAACTTTCACAAATTGAGTGTGCATACTTGAAGACTGGCGTTGGTTTATATCCGACAGGTGTCAGTGCAGGATTTTCCACTGAAATTATTCCTGAACACGCTGTTGGTGATACAAATGCCGCAATCGATTGGTTAAATTTCGGATATGCGGTTGGTTACCTCGTTCATAGGTAGATGGGGTAATGACAAACTTGTTATTTGTTTATCGTTCGCTTCAGCCTAGTTCGAAGAACGATACTCGGAAGGAATTCGATTTTTAATTATCGGAAATCATCGACTTTATGTTGATAATAGACACTACCGTGCACTGATGACTGGCCACAGCGCGAAACCGGTCTGCAAATGTGTTCCAATAATTGGAACACACTGTCGGATATAATCTAACACCCTTCGTGGTATTAGCCAGGTGAGTAGTTTTCTGATAGGTGTCAGTCCATTAATCTATAGTGTGGGTGATTTGAGACTGGCCTGAACGAATTGTTCTTTCAAATAATTTAACATATTACTACGTAAAAGCTATTGCGATAGCGAAATATGTCGTGATATATTTTGATAACAAAGTTTGTGAAGATCAAATCGTGAGGTGTAGCTCATGAAATTCCATTAATGATTCATTGCTTGACATACATGGAATACTCATAATTTGAATTGAATAAACTGTCACAAATTTACCTGTTACCGAGATTCAACATAATATCGTATCATTCCTCGACCATACAGTCCGCAATCCCATGATTGAAAACACAACCTGGAGATAACAAAACTAAAATTTGTTCTCCATTCATATAAACGACCTAGGAGGACAACTCCTCGGGAGGATGTACAATGGGTCACATGTGGCCTAAGTGCGTGGGCTTACACTCACCCTCCCTACTCTACAGATGCAGATACCTCGTTCATAGGTAGATGGAGTAATGACAAACTTGTTGTTTGTTTATCGTTCGCTTCAGCCTAGTTCGAAGAACGATACTCGGAAGGAATTCGATTTTTAATTATCGGAAATCATCGATTTTATGTTGATGATAGACACTACCGTGCACTGATGAGTGGCCACAGCGCGAAACCGGTCTGCAAATGTATTCCAATAATTGGAACACACTGTCGGATATAATCTAACACCCTTCGTGGTATTAGCCAGGTGAGTAGTTGTTTTCTGATAGGTGTCAGTCCATTAATCTATAGTGTAGGTGATTTGAGAGTGGCCTGAACGAATTGTTCTTTGAGATAATTTGACACATCTTTCAAAAATAAAAGCAGTATGTTAGTCACTACGTAAAAGCTATTGCGATAGCGAAATATGTCGTGATATATTTTGATAACAAAGTTTGTGAAAATCAAATCGTGAGGATTGAATGAAATTCCTTTAATGATTCATTGATTGACATACATGGAATACTCATAATTTGAATTGAATAAACTGTCACAAATTTACCTGTTACCGAGATTCAACATTATATCGTATCATTCCTCGACCATACAGTCCGCAATCCCATGATTGAAAACACAACCTGGAGATAACAAAACTAAAATTTGTTCTCCATTCATATATCATCCATCATCTGGAATATTCCTATGTATTAAATGAATGGCCATTTCGTCTCTGATCCCTTTATTTACAACGCTATATCATATATCCGAAAATCGTGACTGTCGTTGACAATTTGCTGCCTAAATTTCATGCCGCATACACAGGGTATTCATTGCTACAATCCACCCCATTAGCATACCCTGCACAAGATTGCTCTTCGTTCGGGGTTGTTGAGTCTGATTTATGATTTGGGTTGGTTTCACGGACAAAATAATAGAATACGCTATCCACTTTGAGATTTGATATTAGAACTCCGGAAAACTTTCAATACTGTTCATCATGAAATTTCATTCACCAAATTATCATTGGTATTAGAGTTAAAGTTTTTATTGAACAAATTATTTTATATTGGTATTAGGGTTATTACATGTTTATGGTTTCAAAAGTATTCATGTGATAGGACCCAATGCATGAAATGTTTGAAAAATAAAAAAACTTCATTAAAAATCATTGTTCGTGAAGTACCCCAAAGATCTATATTAGGACCTTTACTCTTTGTCATTCATATAAATCAATTATATTTCGGATTACAGCTTTCTGGAAAATTTGTACTATTTGCTGATGTTACAACTTTAATGTATATCAATGAAGATTCATAATTGATACACCAATGAATTAAAGCTGATGTGGAACTAATAGATAGTTGGCTCAATATACACAAATCAACTTTGATCTTATTCATGTTTTTTGATGAAGACAACAAAATTGGAAAATCCACTAGTTTTCAGTTTTTGGATTCATATATTGCTGAAACTTTTTGTGAAATGTGAAATATTGAATCACAAACCACATTTCCTTGAACAGTCTGGAGTTGCTTACTTCTCACTCATTCATTGAATAATTCAATTGGTATTCATTACCAATTGTTAGCTGAAATGATATTCAACTACCACATTCATAATGATTTCATTGAAAGCATTATCAGAAATCAACTGTCGCCAAGAAAAAATGAAAAAACTCAAAGTTCATATATATTCTTTCAGCAGGTACCTAACAAGTGCATTTCAAAAAGCTCTGTGTAAATGGATCAAGTCTGGTAGCCATTGCTAAGGCGAGAGGTTGAAAACGAATATATGAACCTTAATTGAATTCTCGTAAACCATCATAAAGACTATCGAAAGTGACATCTGGACATTTTATTTCTACACATTTTCCATTTCATCTATTTTACGAGCATCTCAGCAGGTCCCTTTGCACAAAACGAATATAAATAACAGGCATCTACATATTTTTAGTTCAAATTGCAAATGGAAATTCTAAACTAATTCAGAATTCATTCGAAGACTGGTGTGTGAATTACTCAGAAGAAAATGGTAAAATTTCGATTAACTTCATCAGATACTTTCCCCAGTTTATTAATTAAACTTCCCTTCGCAAATAACGATATCAATCAGTCACCCCAATAACTCTCTTGCTCGTATAAAATTTGTCCATTGAAATATACTACATACATTCGATTTGATGCTTCGAATCCAAGTTCAAAATTGAATGTAACATGTCAGCTAGAATTTACGAGGTAATGTCGAGTCTGAACTAATAGGATTTGGTGATGAATTTGGCGATCCACACGTGAATGTTATTTGTCCGAAAGTCACTGTCAGTATGCCCAATAATGAAATATCTGTTCACACTCGAAATGCTGTGTAACATGATTCGTTTCACATCCTTTCCTAGCTATATCATGGATTATGACTATCAATTCATGCAATTCATCACACTGATGAATTTATCAAAACATATATTTTTCCACATGGGTTTTGGGAGAAACTGAATACGAATCAAAGAATCGAAAACATAATTTTACAAATATCTTCACCTACTTTCAATGCGTTTTCAGTTGTGAGTGTTCCATATGACGCCCGGCCCGGTTTCAATTATACACTATCTTTTTGAAAATGCGAACAATATGAGATTTTTCATGGAAAACTCCAAATTGATTAGATATACTAACACTACTACTCGCAAAAACATTTTGCCCCGAGAAAATCTATAGTCAATCGTCGGATCATTGGCAAATGAGAGTTTAAACTCGTTATAGTGTTTTCGTACCCAAATGCTCGTGAAATTTTAAGTAAAATATTTTTCAAGAAGACAGAACTAAAACGCTTTGAAACCAGTTTATCCGAGGAACTTCATATCATATTGGATATGTGATCTCTAGAATTCAGCAAATCAGATTGTATGCAATTTTCTACACGACCGGAGAGGTGCATCACATGGCCAAAGTTCAGGTGAAAATCACCTTACCCCTTGTCTCTCATGGGACCTACGATTTCGTAGGTACGTGTGGCAGATACCCGATGGAAAGACAATAACTAACTCAGCTAATGTCGCGCAGAATGCAGAAGTAAAACCGTCAGGCACCTGTGAAACATATTCCATATGGAAGATTCGTCGCAGGTTACTTCCTGCATATAAAAAGCAGGAATTAATTCCACTTGGTCGGTACGACTAATCGATAGACCGGTTTCAGGATACTTTCCCCATCATCAATACCGGGCAGGTCACTTCAGACGTAGTGAACCTACTGAGTATCCCGACCAAACAAAATTAATTTCAGTCAGTCATAAATTATATCTGCAGTTGATTCAGTAGGATGTTCAGTGCGCCACCTGCAGACAAAGCCAGGAAACAATTACACAAATACATACTCCGAGGTGGGAGTCAGAATGATGATGATATTCTGGAAGGATGCCTTACATGCCCAGAGTTCAGGTGAAAATCACCTTATTACTTGCCTCTCATGTGGACCTACGATTTTGTAAATACATGTGGCAGATACCCGATGGAAAGACAACAACTAACCCAGCAAATGCCGCACAGAAAGCTGAAGTAAAACCATCCGGCACCTGTGCAATGTCTTCCATTTGGCCGATTCGTATAGACCGGTTTCAAGATACTTGCCTCATCATCAGTACCGAGCTGGTCACTTCAGACGGAGTGAACCATCTGAGTATCCCGACCAAACAAAATTCATTTCAGCTAGTCATAAACTTTATCTACAAGTTATGTCCTGCATATGAAAAGCAGAAGTGCGTTTTTTGAAGAAGAATGAAAACATTCTGATCAAGGTGTTTAATAAACATGCACGATAGCTATGTTTCCGAATAAAAATATATCGGCGCTCCAAATTGACATAAACGCTTGTTATTTTATAAGTTTGTATTCATACAGGGTGTTCATTAAACATGCGGCAACAATTTAAGGGACTATTCCTTGAACATTCTAAAGAGATTCTGTCCTTTGATGATTTTTGATAGGGTGATTTCTTTGTTTCGAAGATACGGAGCAAAAAGTAATTTCGACAACAACAATTTTTTACCAAAAATTACATGTAATACTTCTTAATCTACAATAACTGCTGAATATGACTATCCCCCGCTCCTATGCAAGAATCCAATCTTCTCCTCATCGACTCCCGAACTCTTTAAAATACCAGGATCGTTTCTGATTGCGTTGCACCGTGCAATTATCCGATTTCTCAAATCTTTCACATCTTGCACTGTAATCGGAATGTTGTTGTTAGGTACAAATGGAATTGTTAGATTGTTTATTACTTGGTGGGTTCAGTGTAGTACGCTATACTTTTATTTCGGATACGTTAACAATTATAAAATTACCAAAATAGTTATTGTCGAATTTTTTTTCGACCCGTATCTTCGAAATAAAGCGCCCTATCGAAAATCATCAAAGGACAAAATATCCATAGAATAGTCCAAGGAATAGTCCCTTAATTTTTTGCCGCATGTTTAATAAACACCCTGTATACTATCATTGGACTTGACTTTGACAGACCTGTTATGGATATATTTATCTGAGCACTTGGTATAATTTACGTGCATGTGTACTGAGACGTTATATAGAATAACCAACGCTTAAAGGTGATTAATGGCCTTAGAAGATGCAATTAATTTAGATCTGACTGATACTTCAAACTGAAAATGAAAGGTTGTCCATCAAAATTCTAAGACGTCAATGTGTTCATTTGTATATGATTTTATTGGCTATTCAATGGTTTCAACCCTGTTGAATTTTTCGTATTTGCCAACTTCAGAAGCCTTACCATATTCTCGAACCTTACACACGTCTATCAGTCTTCTGCTAAGAACCAGGAATATACATATATCAGACTTGGACCCACTTCGCATCTGAGTTTCAACTAGATGTTGAAGTAGCTGCTTCTATTGTTGTTTTTTCTGTACTTTCTTCCAATCATAANATTTGAACTTCGCCTTTGACGTCAGCCCTAGGATCATTAATGTTCCAATTGTAAAAAAATCTATATGTATCCTAGATTGACAGAATAAAGACACATTATTATTATTATTATTATATATCTATTTGTTTGTTTGGCAACAAAAACTGTTCATTCAGACTTGTTCTTATTTAACTTCAGATGTCGTTTTGGCGGCATTACATGGATTAATTGCGAAGCGAGGGCGCGTCGGTGTAAACAGTCACTTATTGGAAATTGTTATAAACATCTGAATAATCTGAGTTTTCATTTTTTGCCACCTGGAGCGCCAAATATGGGTGGTCTCTGGGAAAATGACGTGAAATCGGTAAGACGCATTTGTATCGACTTTTTGGGTTACAAAAACTCACCTTCGAAAAATTCAAAACTGTTTTGTGTCAAACAAAAGCAATTTTGAACGCACGACCTCTTATTTCTCTCAGTAGTGATCAAATGACCCTCCTGCTCCAAACCAGGCCATTTTCAACTTTAGAACCTCTGAACGCCGTTCTAAATATTGATTCACCTGATGTTAATCTTAGTAAACTCAATCGTTACCACTTCAACAATGAATATAATGGACATATGTTCTTGCTTCATCTCCAAAAATAGAGCAATTAGTCACTATCTAGGACAAATCTTGTCATCCTCTTCAATGGCGGCTAGGACGTATTGTTAATATGCATTCTAGGTGAGATGAGACGGTTAGAGTGGCAACAGTTCACACTTCTCAAGTATTTCTGCGGAAATTCAATTAAAAACGTTTGTTATTGTTAATCTTGTTCATTTAATTTTATAGTATGTTTGTGTCAATTTTCCTGTTTAACCCTGTATAAGAAGCTATTTTTAAACAAGTTGAACTTGAAAGCCGTGGTGTTTCCATTTATTCAAAACAAGACGAAGAAACGAAAACGCAAACTAGTAAAGAGTAATTTATTAAAAATTGGGTGAAATCAACAAATGATAACATGGAGGAAATGCAACTCCACAGTTTCTCCCACGAAGATAATATGACGAAAGACCAGAAACTAAACAAATTCATGGCCAGACAGTCGTTCAGCAAGGAACTGGAGAGTGGATCAATTTCGTTAATTAGTTCAAAGAAACAACAAACATTTGTGGATTTTCCAATGCCAAAAATATTGTGCGACTTCAAAAATGTCCAAGAGGTAAAGCCAGACAATCTGTTAACGCCTTGCTCAATTTTACTCAAGAAATCGACAAAATTATCAATACACTGGAAAAACGACGGTAGATCCGATATAATTATACAAGAACTAATAGATTGTGTGAGTGAGAGAAGACAGATCAGACAATATTTTAGACTTCTCCAATAAAATAAAAAATCTGGCCGTTACTGTGCGAAGTTCAAAACGTGATGAATATTTGTTGAATCCAAACCTTTTGAACGATGCAGTGATCAAATTGAGCACAAATTTAAAAATAGAATGGGGAAAACAAATAGTGGAATTGAATCGTCTGAAAAAGTCTGTCAGAATTGTAGAATTTTCTCTTTGGCTTGAAGAAATAAGTGAGGCCATAATGTACGTTGTTCCTGAAAGAGAACTGAATAAAAAGAAGATATATGTCTGTTCTACATCCATTCAACCAGATAAACCAACATTCAGATGTAAATTGTGCAAGAAAGATGGACATAAAGTAGAAAAGTGCCACAACTTCAAAAAAATTAGAAGTTGAGAAACGTTGGGATTGGGTGAAAAAAAATAAAGTATGTTTCAGTTGTTTAGGATCATCTCATCACACAAAACTTTGTAAAAGCAAGAAAACATGTGATGTTAATGGCTGCCTGTACAAACATCATCCTTTGTTACATAAAGAACCTGAAACAGTACTGGAGAACTCCAGTAGTTGTTTACAGCTGATTCTCGGCCTCCCCCCACCACTATGACGTATTAATTGCTTTTTTTATTGGTTGTTGTTTGGTGAAGTTTTTTTGTTGTGCAGTGAAGTCAAGGCGTTGTGACCTTGAAGTGTCTGGTGCATGAAAAAACTTCACCAAACAACAACCAATAAAAAAAGCAATTAATACGTCATAGTGGTGGGGGGAGGCCGAGAATCAGCTGTAAACAACTACTAACTCCGAAGAGCAAGTCTGCCATCATTCCGCCAGGGTCAAGGAGTCTGCAGTTTTATTGAGAATAACTCCTGTAGAATTAACTGGCCCCAAAGGTAAAATCAACACCTATGTTTTTTTTATGAAGATTCTACGGTGACCATGGTTGATGCTGTATTGGCTGAGAAATTAGGTGCTACTGGACCAACAGAAAGTTTGAGACTCAGTTGGACAAATTCTATGTCCTGTGAAGAACTCCACTCGAAGATGATTAGTTTGAAGATAAGAGGAAAGATTGAAGATACTGAGTACGATTTAAATGATGTTAGAACTATCCATAACTTATCTCTTCCTGTGCATTCAATGAACTCTAAAAATCTATCTAAGAAATGGAATCATATTCTACAAGTGAATATCGAATCTATGCATTGTGTGGAACCACAAATTCTCATCGGACAGGACAACATTGATCTCATCATTGCTAGAAGGAGGAAAAGAGGAGGAAAAAACCAACCTATTTTATCTAGATCGAAGTTGGGATGGGTTGTGCATGGAAACAACACAGAATAGTATTTTGGACGAATGGATCAAGAATTTTCCTTTTTTGATAAACCATCAGTATGACGATTTGGACCAACTAGTTAAAAAACCTTTCAAAATTGAGAATTCGGGTGTAAAATATCATAAAACATTACAACATCCAGATGAAATCAGAGCCTCTAAAATTTTGAAAGAGACGACAAAAAGGATAGCTGCGAACAGATGGGAAACTGGACTTTTATAGAACAATGACAATGTAACTTTACCAAATGATAAACCTACTGCCCTGTGCCGATTAAAATCCATAGAGAAAAAGATGAACAGAAACGAAGATTTTTGTCTTGAATACGAAAATAAAATAAGTGAATATTCAGTAAGAGGGTATGCTGCGGAGGAGGTATCAAAGGATACTATGAACGTTTGGTATCTGCCACATTTTACGGTAACAAATCCTATAAATCCAGAAAATACGGTTTGTGTTTGATGCAGCAGCGAACACAAATGGAATTAGTATCAATGATGTTTTTCTGAAAGGTCCAGACCTGCTGAATTCCTTACTTGGCATATGTTCCATAGAATCTTAATCAGATCTATGGATAGGCATGCACAGAGATTTTTGTGGAGAGACGGACGGAGTCGTGACAAAAATACGCAAAAATATGAAATGACCGCTATGATTTTCAGGGCAGTATCATCTCCAACATCGGCTCAATATGATATGAGAAGGAATGCTGCGGAATTTGAGGCAGAATTTCCACAAGCTGTAAAAGCCATTAGAGAACATCATTACGTCGATGACTACCTCGATAGTGTAGATACAATTGAAGAAGCAAAGAAAATATTATCGAAGGTGATCGAAGTTCATGGTCGAGGAGGTTTTGTCATACGAAACTGGTCTAGGAATTTCAAAGATGTTTTGAAGTACATACTAGAAGAGCTTCGAAATTTCAGAGAAAAAAATATGGACCTAGAAAAGGAGTTGCCTTTACCCACGGCAAGAATTTTAGGACTATTTTGGATGCAAAATTAAGATGTTTTTTCCTTTTCAATAAAGTGGGACTCCGAAGACCTTAAAATGATACTTGCCATAAACATAACAAAAAGGGAGGTACTGAAAAAGAATACTTCTTGAGGATATTTGGCGTTCAAAAATTGGATGAGATGATGAACTGAATGAAGAAATGATGAAAATATGGAGAATATGGGTTGAAAATATTGAAAAAATCTCAACTTTATCTATTCTTCGTTGTTGTGTTTCCAATATTTTTGAAGCCGAAGAAATTCAGATTCATATTTTCTGTGATGCAAGTGCCCAGGCATATGCAGCTGTTGTCTACCTTCGAATTCCTCGGCTTGAGTTTGCATAAAAAAAGTCACAATATAAAAATTGACACTATTTTTGGACTGATTCAAAATCCATCATTGGAAGGATCAAGGCCGATACCGTGATTTCCAAGCCAAATGTAGCACAAGTTGTAGGAAAGTTTGAAGAAAATGACTTGATCACAAGGAAACAATGGCCAAAATCTCAATTGCTTGCTGATCATTTCTGGCGCCGTTGGATTAAAGAATATTTGCCGTTATTAACCAGAAGAACAAAATGGTGCACATCACCCACAAGAAAAATCAAGGTTGGAGACATGGTGATTACCTATAGTCGACAGCCAACTCTTGAGAAACACTCAGCCCAAAGGTGTAGTGACTGCAACATATCCAAGTACAGATGACAATGTACAAGTAGTCGATATAAAAACAAATATTGGTACATACAGAAGATCTGTTACTAAACTTTGTCTTCTAGATGTTGATTAACATGAAGAATAGTGATGAATAAGATTTCATCACTGGGAGGGAGTGTTCCTGCGAAAGTTTAATTTAAAACGTTTGTTATTGTTAATCTTGTTCATTTAATTTTATAGTATGTTTGTGTCAATTTTCCTGTTCAACCTTGTATAAAAGACAATTGAGAGGTAGATTTGTAAACAAAAAGTTCTTGTAGACGGTACGAAAAAATTATCTTCTCATATCTTTATATCAAACAAAACCAAAGTCTTGACCAAGTCGAAAAGTAAAACCAAGTCAGATACATCAAGGAAACTTTAAGCGCCCATTAAACAATTTATGTCCGCTTCCGGACTCAGTTTCAGAAAATGCGTAGCATTTTCATGTGCATGAGTATTCAATAAAATAATTGGTTTTTGTTATTTGTACAAATTATCATTAACTGACCTGTGGCAAAAAATCACTACCAATTTCAGGTTTATTAGGATTATGTTTTCTTTTTATTTTTTTAAGATGATCTTGAACCATGCGTCTTCATAAGGGTATTCGATTATACACTTCCCAAAAATTTGTAAATCATAGACATTTGAGTTTGGAGTGTTTACATAACAACATAGTTTTGTCTGGAGCATGTGAATTCATCAGAAGTTTGCATGTTTTTTTTGAATGCTCCGTGACCATGCTTGGAACTTATGTTGAACCATCGTTGGTCTTCAGAAGTAATTTCATTGAAAAATAAATATATGCGTCCATGCATGATAATAACTTCAGTTACTTCAAGACCATGAACATTATCAAAAAATTCATGAACATTTTTCATGTAATCATTTTTTATATTAACGATGAAATTCATGATACGTTTTTCCAAACTCGTATTGTTTTTGTTTTACAGTTCTCTGAAGCTGGTGTACATATTCTCCGTTAATCCACATCTGGGACCACTTCAAGTGTCATTATCGAGAATGGTGATGGATATTATGAAGTTTTTCTTTTTATTCGTCTTAGTGTTATTCGCCTTTTCATGTGGTAAGTTGAAAAAAATGGGATTACAAAAAACACAAGAAAACCATGGCTTACTATAAGAAAACTATTTTCCTAAATTTTTATTTGCAGAAAAACAGCAAAATAAGTATGGGAATTAGTTTTCAAACAATACTTCAATATACAAAACTCAAAGAAATACATAGTCCAAGAGATCTACCTGAAAATTTTTCAAAAATATTTGAATTTTGTGTATGTTTTCGAATTTTAGATACAAAGAATATTGGTTTCTACTTTTTTGAGAATAGAAATAGTAAGACCTGACCCTGATAATGTGTTTCTCAAGTGGAATGTCTGAAAATAGCTGAATGGGTTAATTGTGAAAGGGATTACGGAAATTAATGAAAAAAACTAGTTTTCCCTATTGAAAAATCTTCAAAACCACAAAACATGGCTTTTAAGTTTGGTCTAAACCAAATTATATACATAATATATGTTCAAAAAATAAGGTGAATTCTGATTTTTCTCGAAAAATTTTTCATTTTGTCCCCTTCAAAGTAGTTCTCCTCAGATATTATACACTCGTGCCAGCGTTTTTTCTTATCCTCGAAGCAGTTGTGATATGCGCTTTTTGGTATGTCCTCGACCTCTCTCAGCAATTTGATTTCTATCATCTCAACCGTCGCTAAACGACGTTTTTCATGGATCTCCAAAAAATTACCAACAAGCAATTACGAGTGAACAGGTGCATTATCATCGTCATGAATTGTTTTTTCCGTACTGCTTTTCGCAAGCAGCGCATAACTTCAAGATAGTACTCCTTGTTGGTCGTACGATCATGTAGTAAGAACTCCTGATACACTACGCTGAGGTAATCGAAGAAAACAGTGAGCAAAACCTTGACATTTGATCAAAGTAAACATGCTGAACAGCTTTGAACATATGTTCGAGATGAGTGTACCAACATAAAAATTTTAAAAAATCTGCGAAATTTCAACATTTACCTTATTTTTTGAACATCCCACGTATTTTACCTCACGAAACTAATAGGAAACAAAAAAGTCCTACACATGATTATCTCGAAATATTTCTCATGAAGATACTGACTTATTTGCTCCTAAAATCAACACGTGAATCAATCACTGGTTTTTTGTAAGGTCTAAATCAACTCCTCTGGTATTATGCGGATGCAGAAAGAACCCGCTGTCGACATGAGGGTGATGATCATATGAGTCGTAATCAAACAGAGCCTGATTCCAATGCCTGTACCATATGGAGGCGATTTTCAAAGTGAGTATATTTTACAAAGACGTTATATTTTCTTGGCTGTTAGAAGGATGAAGAAAGGTAACAGGGTGTTTTTGATGATATAATGATATTTGATAGGACGAAGAAAAATTGGAGATATATTCCCTATCTAAAGGCAAATTGGGTGTACTATAAGGGACAGTTTTGGGACCTATGCTTCGAATAGAAATAATACAAAAATAAATGTTATGACCCTGATTTGCCTAAATACTCGGAGAGAAGTTGAATATATATTATTGTATCAGCCTTACAAAAAATACACATAAAAATAAATTTGAAATGGTAGACATCTCACTAGTAGACATCGATGTTTCGCCGTAAGACACTTGCCATAGGGTTCTTCAGTACCAACCTGGATAATATTATAAGAAAAAATACACAATCCATTCATTATAATGTTACCTAGATTGGTTTTGAAGAGCCTTGAGGCAAGTGCCTTACAGCGAAACATCGAGGTCAACAAGGAATGTAATAAATCACATTCGACTTTTTGAAATTGATAATCTCAGCAGTATATACAGTAACTTACTGGAACTACAACAAAAAACATGATGATGATAATAATGAAAATTGTATCAATCAACTCTCTCTAGACTCAAAGATTATCAAATCATCATGCCCATTGAAAAATGACATTTATGTAAAGGTATGACATTTGTCAAATCCAAAAAATCCATACATGTTAAACTTTTTTGTTTTTCACTCATTTTCACTGTAAGTATGATTTGTTAAGTTATTCATTGGCAAAAAAATCCACCACTCAATAAATCCAACAGTTT